>JBANCZ010000001.1:0-107500 GCA_037040025.1 Sphaerogastrella javana | reverse complement strand
CATAACTGGGAATAATCGAGGTGGGTTTGCCGTTTATGTGTTGTGGAATACCTAATTCCAGCAGCTTATCAACGATTAGCACATTGTCGTTGTAAAAACCGGCGTACAACCGGAATCCTTCACCAGGTACGTGTGAGTAAAACGCAATAACACGAATACCTTCTTGGTTGTAGGGCAAAGGCAACGATTCCATTGCCACAAAACAAGGCTTTGTACGTAAGTCCGGTAGGCTAAACTGCGGAACCTTAGCCAAGTCTTTTTGTAATTCTTGCACTGACTCGGTAAAATCACCGTCAGCAGCAACGACAGTTGCAAAGAAAGACCAGTCTATTGCATGTTTTCTACTATAGGGCAAGCCATACCCTATATTGTACAAGTGGGCCACCAGAGACATGCTAGTGATACATCCACCAATAGCAGCATTTGCGATTTCTTCTACGTACTTTTTCGCCAACAGAAGATTCACAGATACTTCTTGCTTGGTAAGCCTGCCCATAAAAGAAAACGTATACGTGTAAATTGTACCAGCATCCTTCTCACGGGTAAGATAGGATCTTTCGTATAACTGATGTACAGCGGAATCAAGCATGTTCATAAGTGTTACCTATTAGACGCTAGGTTCAGGAGCTTTGTAAAGTTGGTCAAAAATGGCCTGTGCTTCCGTCTCGGTGACATTCTTTTTTCGATAAACCAACATTTCGCCAGCAGTGGTGTCACTCATGATACCAAAGTCGGATGCTACACTATCCGCCAGTTTCTCTAGGTTGCCGTTATAGTTAAGCGTCGATATGACGGCAACGTCGGAATCTCCCAGCAAATGCTTGATGGCGAGCACCATACGGGAAATATCGTTCATTTACACCCCAGCAGCACGTGGCACAGAAACGTCGAACAACGATAGCATTTCGTCAAAGGACGCCGCCCATTGACTACGGCCAGCTTGCACCCTGAAACTGTTATTGCCGCGATCCTCACAGCAGACATTGCCGTCTTCGTGTTCCAGCATGATATAGTGGCCGAATACTCCAATAATACCGGGCAGCACACGGGATGCTCGCTCAATAGCAGGAGTTACATGCTTTTGTTTCAGGATAAAATCAATTGTATCCTGTTCATTGATATATACAAACTGCTTTCCGTACACTTGCACCAGCAACAGGTTATTCGTCCCGGCATGGTAAACAGTGACCTCGGAATTGCCTGCATGTATTTTGAGGTGTGCCCCAGTGGTATGCGTATACACACGAATAACTAGCAAGTCCTCTTCGGATGCTAGCCCATCAAATACGGAGTTAAGGATCTGTAGTTTCATATGTGCCCTTTTTAGAAAATGCAATAGGGGGCACTAAGGCCCCCTATATTAATGGTTATTCAATGTGAGCAAGAATCTCGCTCACGCCCACAGCACGGGTAATGAGATTGCCGTTATCGTCACTGAGATAGATAAGGTGACGATATTTACCAATCACTTTAGCCCGGTTGATTTGCAGTTTGTATTGAGTGATAGTATCTGCACTCTCCACCAGCAAACTGTAGGTGTACGCCTCTTCCGATTCAGCAGGAGAAATAACACCACTGCTACCCAGTCCTTCTGCAATTTGCTGGATAATCTGGTCGGCTACCTCGGCCTGTACAATGGTGTCAGGGTCAACTACTGGTGCCGACTGAGCCTGTGCTTCGCTTGCTTGTTCCACAGGGCTAGTTTCCTGTACATTCGCGCTGCTACCGTTCAGCATCTGTGCAATGCGATTTGCCTTCTGTTCGTCAACAGTAGAGGCTTTTGGTTCCTGTGCGGCCTCGTCGGCTACTGGCGGATTTTCCTGAGCAGGTTCCAGTTCAGGAATCAATTTAAGATCAGAATTCTCGCCTTCGGTTTCGGGTTCCTTTTCTTCCTCAAACTCGGCTGCCGGAATAAAATCACCTTCGGCAAGGATGTTTTCATTCGCGGGCGCAGGATCTTCGTCGGTTTCCTCTTCGAATTCTTCCTCTTCAAAGAATTCGTCGGTTTCCTCTTCGAATTCTTCCTCGTCGGTTTCCTCTTCGAATTCTTCCTCGTCGGAACCAGTATCTTCGTTTTCCTCGTCGGTTTCCTCTTCGAATTCTTCCTCGTCGGAACCAGTATCTTCGTTTTCGTTTTCCTCTTCGGGAAATTCTTCGTTTTCTTCGTCGGTTTGTTCCGTCGCCTGTGCGACACCAGAATGGATCTGGTAGGCAGGGAAGTCAACAAAAGAATACTCTTCCGACAATTCCGAATACACCAACAATTCGATGTTTTCTTTCGACACAGGAGCAGCCACTGCGTAAACAAGATATCGGAATGTGTCTTCCAGCACTACAATTGCAAGCGGTGTGTCCTTATCAATCGGGTCACCCGGCAAACTAACGGAAGGTTCATACACATACAAAACAGAAAGTGCGGCAAGCAGCACGCTATTCTGTTTTTCACTTTCCAACACAGAGGCGGGAACCTTGTTGATAACTGCCTCATAGTAAAAAAGGCCGCTGGTGCTGCTACGCAACAATTCGTCACGGGAAAACAGCAATGCCGTATCAGGCAAGCCAGCAAGTTGTGCAAGAGTTTCCCGATAGAAAAGGGAAGAACGCAAGGTATCAACGGGATCGTAAAGCGGGATCGTAATGTTGTCGTTTGCAGTGGTGTTGCCGGTTTGAGTTTGCATGATAAAACCTCATAAAATTTTAGAGAAGGGCTAGCATTAACTAGCCCTAGTTGGGATTAAGCGAAAGCCGCGAATACTTCGTCAATGGACATAACCCGGCGCTTGGCGTCTTCGTTAAGAACCAACGGTGCACCTTCTGCGTCCAGACCGATCAGCACGTAAGTTCTGCCTTTGATTTCGGCAAGGAAGCCCGGCTCGACCTCATGTTCCCCCTTACGGGCATACCAGTTACGAACATAACGCTCTACGTTCATTTTTTTGTTCAGTGCACGCTTGATACGAGCAACAGCGGCCTTCACATAAACTTCAACGTCAATTTCGTTTTCGTCTTCCTCGGGTTCCTCTTCCTCAAAACCGGAATCTTCATCCTCTTCTTCTTCGGTTTCCTCTTCTTCGGTTTCCTCTTCTTCGGTTTCCTCTTCTTCCTCGGTTTCTTCTTCCTCTTCGGTTTCTTCTTCTTCCTCGGTTTCTTCTTCCTCTTCGGTTTCTTCTTCCTCTTCGGTTTCACCGCCCATCAAAGAGTAAAGCTCTGAGAAAAGTTGCGACTCTGGATCGGCTTCCATTTCGTCCGCAAGGTAGGAAAGAATACTTTCTTCCAGATCGTCGTCTTCTTCCATTGCAGTGAGAACCGATTCCAACAAAGACACCAGCGGGGTATCTTTTTCAGGACGCATCCCTACCAAACGTACCATGGTGCGCAAAACGGTAGGATTATCAGCCAACAATTCTACAATTGCTTCGATTGTGCTGTCCTCGTTTTCTTCTTCCTCGGTTTCGTGATCCTGTTCTGTAGCAACATGATCGTCTTCATTGAAGTCACCGGAAGTTTCCAGTACAGCCTGTCGCTGGCGAGCAACAACACTACTTACTACAGCAGGATCAGCCGTGCGGGTGCTCAATGTAAACACACAGTTGGCTACGCCGTTCGCAGGGTCGAATCCGATTGCAGTGTGTTGCAGATCAAGATCGTATACTTCGGAAATTGCTTTACGAAGTGCGTCTTCTGCCAGTTCCTTGATATTACGAGCCAGCATTGTGTCAAACTTAGTAACAGCAATGACGGAAGATTTCATGTTCGGAACGCTACGCGATTTGGGCACAGCGCCGCCAGTTTTGATTGGCAGAGTAGCAACGAACTTTTTACCGTCAACACTGATATGCCCCAGTGCAATCCGAGTGCCTTCTTTGGTAACTGCGTGACCTTTGACAATACGTTCAACAACATGTGGCACGTCATTGATGTAAAGTTTTTTGCCACGAATATCAGAACCACGCACAGCTTTAGGGGCATTTTGCTTGTTACGGTATTCCTCGGTAGTTCCGTAAAGAGCACCATCGCGCAATACAATGTGATCGCGATGCAACGCATACACATTGTCGTCTTCGTCAACAGCAATCACTTCGCCACTGGTAAGGGTACGAGTAACATGCGCCAATTGTGAGTCATTGACAAAAATCGGCTTGTCACGCAATTTCAAACGCGCAGTCTTTCCGGTTTCTTCTGTTTTATCTTCTTTTTTCGATGCACGTGTCGCTTTTTCTTGTACTGGCGACTCGTCCTCATTTACCACATAGGAACGGCCACGGCCACGGGCAATGCTGGTCAATGGGAATTTGCTACCGTCTTCAAGGAAAACAGTATTGCGTACAACCTTTTTCACAGGAATGCCGTTAACTTTGCGGCCTTCCAACTCGGCAGACGTAACAGCAGCAGGTGCGGCTGCTTTACGGGTGTTTTCCGCAGCGGGTGCTGGTTTTTTCCCGGCTTTTTTGCTGCTCAAGGTTACATACAGACCAGGGCCTTTTTTCTCGATATCGTCTACCGGAATTTTACGACCGGCTTCGGTTTGCACGATACCACGGGATTTTACAAAACGGACAATACGGTCAGCAGACTGCTCGCCGTTTTCAATTACGTTCAGTTTGCGGCCTTCATAAGATGTGGACATGGTATGTTCCTTTTCTTCCGTTAATCTTTCAGTGAGTAGGTGTTGGGCACGTGAATGCCTGTTCGATTGCTACAGTACCAAACACAGCCCTAACATGCAAGCACGACGCCAGTGTGGCGGTTAGTGGGTGCTCATGCGTGCATATAAAGGATGCTTGGCGGCGGTGGAAACTTACCTTATCCGTGTAGCGGCTTTCTTACAGGCACCGTTGCCCCGTTGCCATCCATTGTACGGATGTGGTCGCCAGTTGTCAACTTCTGCCTAGAATCCGTCATGCATAGGCATACCAGCTATGGCGGCATGCACTGTACGTGTAGCGGAAGTTATGGCGCTCCCTTCCAAAAAGAGAAGGCGACGCAAAGTTGCCGCTTGCGTAATAGAAAGCGAGTTCGCCTCTTTCTGAGTCTGTTCTAATCGGTGCAGCAATGCAACGCGATCATCCTGTGGCGACAGGTTTAAAAATTCCTGTGTCAGGATTTCCACCATTTGTGCACTGATCGGCCCCTTTTGTACAGGTACGATTCTTTTGCTCTTTGCCTGTTTGCTCCAAACTACCCGAACATGCAACAGATCACTAACCTGTTTTCCTTCCAATTGGTTAGTGTAGATACTGGTGTAAACGTAGTAAGGCATCCGTATAACTTTCAAGGACAACGTAGAAACACATAGTACAGGAACGGTTACGATCCAGTTGTTGCTATTTTGTATCTGCTGGGATTTGGATATTGGAATAGTGTACAACGTGTGTATCGACGAGTAGAGAAGAGCGTCTAGCGTCAATATGGAGTAGGGCAGCAGGTCGGAAAGTATGACAAAAGGTTCGTCAAAAATCATTTCTTCTTTGCTGAGGGAAAAAGTAGTGAATTCAGGTGCAACGTCTACTTTTACGCTTTTTACGTGCTTTGGTGCAAGCTTGATTAGTGGCCCATCCAGTATGATCCTGATACCCATACTAGCCATGTGCACCGACAGTGTATTGCTTATGGTGCTGGTCACTTCATCAAGACTAGGGCCGTCTGTTTTTTTAGTAGCAACCAGTTGAGCTTTTTCTATACGTTTAAAATAATCCCTGTAGTGAATCCCATGCACAAGAGATTGTAAGAAATCATAATATGGATAGTCAGGGCGCATAAAAGTACCTTATACAAAGCCTTTAAAATGGGAAAAGCGGCCATAGTGACCGCTTTACGTGTTTTACTTAGCCGCTGGAGTGGCCGCCTTTCCTGCTACCTTTGCTTTCGGTGCCGGTTTTTCTTTGGCCGGTGCCTTTGCTTTCGGTGCAGGTTTTTCTTTGGTTGCTACCTTTGCATTTTTCGGAGTAGCAGAGGCGGCAGCCGAATCTTGAGGTTTTGCATCCGCCACATTTGGTTGGGACATGCTTTTACGTACTGCGGTTTTCATTCCATGGGCTGCACTGTCCAACACAGCACGCCGTGCAATAGCCAAGTCATTCTTGCTGATTGTTTTAACAGCGACAGCGGTAGGATTCGCTTTATAGGCTTTCAGCGATTCCACATTGGCGTAATGCGCCACCGAAAGCTCCAGCGCAGAAAGATATTTGGCGTCTACCAGTTTACGCTGCTGATCCAGTTCCTTTTGGACTACGTTGTAATATTTCATCAACGCCGTAGTCAATGGATTGCTCGCAGTAATGATGCGTGCTTCTTGCGTGCTTTTTACTTTCAGGTTGGCACAAGTACTGGGCTTGGAACCCGTCAGCCCAAGTTGTTTTTCAACACGGGCAACCAGTTGCTCCAAACTTTTGAAAGTACGGCGTGCTACCAAAAGCTCAGTTTGGGCAGTTCGCTTATCTTTGGCAAGACTCAGCACTAATTGGGATTTGGTGCGTAGGGTGTGCTTACGAGCATTTTGCTCTTCGGCAGTCAGCGGCTTTACTTCTTTTGCAGTAGTCATGTTTTTCACTCTTTGGTTGGTTACGGGTTATCTATCAGTTTCCACAATCCGTACTTATGACAGATACGGTTAAACCGTTTCATGTCAACTGGTCGTATTCGCATGTCAAGACTAGCGTAATCATACGATTTTGTGCGTATCTTGATTAGCTTGTGAGTAAGTGCAAATTGTTCATGGATCTGATCAATATTTACACTTTCTCTAATAGCCTTTGGAAACTTGCTATGGGGTATGTTCATTACATTACCAAATTCTTGCAGTAATGCAACGGCAGTGGTGTGTCCTACCCCAGCTATTCCGGGAATAGCGTCAACCTTGTCACCGATTAACATCAAGTAATCGATGATTAGATCAGGTGGAACACCGAATACCTCTGCACAATTGCGCTTAGTAACAACAGTGTCTGAGACAAGCATAGACACCCGACTAGTAATCAACTGTGCAAAATCTTTGTCTTTCGACTGTATTACAGCAGGTTTATTCGTTTTCTTTGAATAGTAGCGGGCAGCCCCTCCTGTGATATCGTCACCTTCTATGTTAGTTTTTGCAACAACTGCAAATCCAGCAGCGTGACACAATTCCGCAATAATTGGAATCTGCTTGTCTATGCTAGCTACCACTTCTGGATGCTTGGGTCGTGTACCTTTGTAAGAAGGCAACAGTTTATGCCTAAAATTCTTTCCGTGGCGATCAAACACAATGAGAGCGTGTGACGCCTCCACCGTGCGGATTGCCTTTCTTACCATGGTATAAAAAAGAGCAATTGCATTGTTGGGTGTTCCATTATGCTCGCTTGGCGGGCGTACATAATAAGCACGATAAACAAGATTGTGCCCGTCTACACTAAGTAGCATCGTTGTATCTCCGATCTGTCGGCAAAGTTGGTGGCACAAGATCACTGGGATGATCTATCACCCGTAACGCTGTACCACCTGCACGTATAAGCTGGGCACTCTGCACTAAAAGCTTCGCAAGTTTATCTTCCGTTAGATTTGCCCCCACGTAATAGTGATTTACATTTTCTTCGGTAACTACACCGAGAACGGGACGCCTTTCTTTCAGATTGCAGTACTTGTCCACGTCTAACGTGTCTGGTGCACAGTATGTGTACGTTCCATACTTATAAAATTTTAGATTTCTTTGTTGAAGCACGTGCACTAAAGCGGAAAAAGCACCAACTGGAAACTCGAACGTAACCAGAAAAGTTGGTGCCCCTCCTATACGCTTTAATCGTGGCCTGCCAACTATGACCTTCATACATATGTGAATCGAAGGGCGGTAGAGTCAATAGGCAGGTCGTACACCAATGTTCCTTTTTTCTTGTCCCACAAAGAAACACGGTGCTTATTCTTTGCACCCAATCGCAGCTTAAACAAGTAGCGCATTTCTTTGTTGGCACATGCCATCGTCAAATTGCGTAAGTTGTGAATTGTCTGTGCTTGTGGTAACGATATAGTTACTTCGACAGTCTCCCCAAATAGGGTGCACGTCACGATGCCTCCGGGAAGCAAACCCGGCAAAGGTTTCGCCTTACTGGGGATTGCCTCCACTTTTTGTGAATCCACACCTCCGTTGGAAGCACGTGTGATTTTGTATTTATGGAATTGGAATTCAAGATACAGCGCATTGCCGTCGCATGAAAACATGATGTCACCCCAGTCGTTTCTGCACCAAAGTGATAACTAGCCACGGGTCTTCGGCAGTCAACAGCATCTGTTTAATTAACTGCTCGTCGGGGCTTAACTTCCGTTCTTCTTTTTCTTGAACAAAGTCAAAGTAACGTGTCACCACTCTACGTACGTCGTCTGGTGTCCCGCTATGCTCAAGCATATAAAGTTCTATGGAAGGAATCATTTGGTTGATGAAGGTATCTTTATCCATTTCTATCTTCCTCTCTTTCCACAGGTTGTGCATGGGCGTGGTTGGATTTGTTTACGTACGGCGTTGTATGGGGAATTGGTTGATTCCCCGGTAATAACTTGATGCTTCGTTACTCCGCTTGCCTGAAAACGAGTAGCAAGGGTTTTACGGTCGAACATAGAATCGTAGGGGAAGGCTTTTTGGTTACGTTCTTCCCATGCTGGTATGTTGAATGCTTCTGCTACGATTGCATCCATTTCAGGTTTTGCAATGTTGGGGGCAGTTAGCAGATTTATCCGATGTGCCCGTATCACCCGGCCATCCGAGGTAACAGACATGAGGGCTGCTAACTCTATATTTTTATGGTAGATATGTATGGTAGGCCCATGCTGAATAGCTGGAACAGCGAACCATGTATCTTTCACAGGTAGCGGCTGGTCTAGTTCAGGCAAATGGTAAGCCCGCATCAAACAATAAACAATTTGATTGAACACCATGTCGGTGCCATGCACATAAATACTCATGTTATCTCCTAGATAGCGATACGTGATTGGGTAGCGTCGGGTTTTTTGAGGTAAGCAGTCAATCTTGCTTCCGTATCACGTGCTGCTCGAAGGTGTGGTTTCTTGGCGTCTTTTTCCAGTGTCTTTTTCTCTTTTTCCAGTTCTTTGATCTTCGCTTTCAGATCAGTAGCTTCCATGTTAGACAACTGTCGTACACGCCGGTCGTTGATAATCTTTGCGTCTTCTACGGGAATCTTTAGTATTTTTGCTAGGGTAGCGTCTGGATCTTTAGACGCCAACACTTTAGGCAATGCCTTTAGCAATTTTGACAAGTTGGTAATTGCGAACAGGTAGACACTAAGCACGTGTAACCGTTTATGTATGTCTTCAAGCAGGTACGCAATTAGGTGCTTTTCAAGCTGGATTCGATACTTTATCCACCCGGTAAAATAGTCTAGGTAGTTAACGTAACGGAATGCGTTAGGTTTATCTGCTTTCCTGACAGTAACCCCTAGTCGATATGTGACCTTGGCAGTTACTATTTTATCAACTGCTGCGCATATCTCGTCAAACCGATCATCTGTAATATTTTTCTGGCAGATAACGGCAAACAGTGCACCATATGGGCCAGCACCCGGTGTCTTCTTACCGAGTCGAGGCACTGCATTTTTCACGCCTTCTATATCTCGGATTTTAGCTACTGTTTTTTCGATACTTTCTAGGCTGGTCAACGTAGTAGGGCAATAGCTACTGATAAGTATTTCGCGTGCTTCCAGCTTGTACTCAATCTTTGGCAGGTAAGTAACGCATCCCTTGCCTGTTTCCATCATGCCTACAATATCGGATTCAGAGGAAATATCAATACAGCCATATGGATGCTGTATCTCAAGTGCGTCTGCCAATTGTTCTGCTGTGAAAGTAGCACCCCTTAAATACTCACATACAACTTTGCCAACCGACCGTATAGAAAAAGCTGGGTTGCCCGCTTTCACTCCATAGGCAGGTGCAGGTATGTTTGTGATAAACATCAATACCGGCAAAAGAGCCGGGAAATACAGAGGAATTTCTGCATCGTTACTGTAGTTGGGAATCTTTGGGGTTACACGCAAATATGCAGGATCAAGTAAAAACTTATGCGTAAACTTTGACATGCGTGCTTCGGAATAACGCATAGCAGCGGGTTCCGATGACGGGTCACCCCATCCACCTTGCCCATCAACTAGTGGGGGCATTGTGTTAGTGATGGAAGCCATCGCGTCATGCAACGCTTTATCACCGTGTGGGTGATATTTACCAATGGCGTCACCGATAGTACGTGCAGTTTTCTTATACGCTTTATCAGGTGTTAATCCAAGGTCATTTAAACTCCATAGGATAGACCTGTGACTAGGTTTCAATCCGTCACGAAAGTCTGGTACGGCACGTTCTTCCACGACATAAGAACCATATCGAAAAAGAGCGTCTTTCGTAAAGTCTGCAAGTCCCTTGTCTGTGATAATTGCCTTCATAGGAAGACGGGACGTTATCTTGCCTGCCGCAGGAGGTTTAATTTTTGCCCCCTTGGATTTTATAACCTTTTTATTTTTTTCTTTGACTACTACCTGCTTACTTTTTGCCATGACTTTCTCTTCCCACAATTGATTGTATTCTGTCCGGTATGGTAGCTGCAAACTCTGGATTTAGCTCTAACACTAATGCCTTCCTGCCTAATGCAACGGCCTGCCCTGCTGTTGTACCTGTCCCACCAAATATATCTATGACAATATCATCAGGATCAGTGGCAGCCTCTAAGCAAGGCTTGATTAAGGCAGGCGGGAAAGTAGCAAAGTGATTCCCCTTGTACTTGCTGGTCGTGCACTCCCACACCGATGTTCGTAACTTTGTCCCTTCCACACTAGGAATACGGACACGATCTCCGTCAAGCTTATAGTTTTTATTCTTGGTTAACAGAAATATGTATTCATGGGATTTCACAAACCTATCACGTACCTTTTCAGGAGTGTAGTTTTGCTTATGCCATATGATATCCTGCCGCAAATACCAGCCGTCCTGCTGTAATGCAAATGCCAGTTTCCACGGTATGCCCATCAACTCTTTATCTTTGTAGCCTGATTCTCTTAACAGTTTTGGATTTCTGTGAGGGGCTTTCTGGGGCAGACCTCGTAATCCTTTATTTTTTGATTGCGGTGGAAACTTGCCATCCTTATAAGAAGCATACGTATCACCAATGTTAACAAAAAGGGTACCATCGTCACGGAGCACCCTGTGTAATTCATGAAAAGCAACTACAAGATTTTCTATGTACTGCTGCGCATAATCTTCCAGCCCTATCTGCCCGTCAATGCCGTAGTCACGAAGACCATAATATGGAGGGCTAGTGACGCAACATTGAACGGAAGACGATGGAAAAGTTGCTAACGTAGTCCGACAATCACCAACATATACATTGTAGCCTTTGCCTTTGTAGTTAGGTTTTTGCATACGTTAACCTCACTTACAAAAGACACTTAATCTTCCAAGCCAAGCAGGCGGCGGCGGTGCACAGCATCCTCTGCCACTACCCCCCTAAAGAATTTCTCTTGCTCTACGTTTTCAAATGGATTGATACGAATTAGTTTACGTACTTTTGGGTCAAAGGCAATTGGCTCTACATATCGCTCGTCTACCTCTCCCCATCCTTTGATACGTACAATTTCTTTATCTTTTACAGAACTAGGGGCAGCCGCACGACACTCAGCAAAAGTCATACCACCGTAAAGTTTACTTCCACCCAAGGCAGCGTACAGTGGGGAATCCACGCACCAAACTCGCCCTTCCCGCATCAGATCGGGAATTAGTCGATAGATAGCAGCCAAATACAATACAGCAATGTGCCCACCATCGGGGTCGGAGTCCACTAGAAAAAGCACGTGAGCTACACGTAGTTTTTCTGTACTTATCTTTGGATTTTCTGCTTTGGGGTCTAAGGTACTTATGTCAGCACCAATAGATAGCAATAGATTCTGGATTGATTTATGTGCCAGAACTTTTGCCAGTGACGCAGATAATGCATTCAGTGGTTTACCAGTAGCAGCTAGTACTTCTTGATAGTTTGCGTCCCGCGAGTTAATGGCTGGGCCTTTTGCAGAATCCCCTTCTACAATAAACAGTTCCCTTTGGTGCGGTTTTGCAGTATCTGCTTGTGCAAGGCTGGCTGGCAAAGAGTTGCCTTTCTTTTTCTTTTTCACGTCTACCATGGACTTAACTACCGCAGCCAATTCAGCTCGGCCTTTACCCATAGCTTGTGCACGCTTGACAATGTTTTTAGCTACCGTGGGGTTGTCCTTGAAGTATTTCTCAAAAGCAGGCTGTAATGCTTCCTGTACTTCTTTATCCACTTTTGAAGACAATTTATCTTTTACTTGACTGGTGTATTGTGCACCATGCATCCGCCAGTCAAACATGCCGGTTAGTCCAATCAGCAAGTCAGCACCGCTGTAGCCCTGCCCTGTAGATTTACCTTTAGCCGCTTTCTTTTCTGGTAGAGATTTTTTGATTGCAGCAGACAAGGCCGCAGTAAAGCCAGTCACATGCCAACCACCATCAGAAGTCGGAGACGTGTTCACAAACGTCAGGAAATTATCTGCATCTGTGTGATCCGACCAGATAAGTGCGCAGGTAATGTTATCTGTTTTGAATGTAAATGGTTTACCTAGTGTACTAAGCTCTCGCTCACTACACATGAATTTGGGCACGTAGGCCAAATCTTTCTTGTTAACAAATACGTGATCTTTGGATTTCTTTTTACGAACTTCCTTCAATCGTATTTCGAGGCCCGGATTCAATAGTGCAACATTCTGCAACCAGCGAGCTATGGTATCAACCTCAGCCACAGCACGTTTGTAGTCTTTTGGTAGTTTCTTACCACGACGACTGTCTTCCGACACTACAGTCTGGTCAACTTGAAATGCGACAATGGTGCCGTATTTTTTCACTGGATCTTTCAGCAGTGAAACAACGTCTTTGTCAATTGCCTTTACCTTTACAGGATGTGGGCCTTTAGAGGTAATCTCCCCATGGCGGAAAGATTGAAAAGCCAGTTTGCCATTATAGGTAGACCAAAGGCGAAGGTCTTCACATACAGCGTTAACTGCCGACATACCTATGCCATGCGTACCTGCCGAAGTTTTGTACGCTTTATCATTGAATTTACCACCCGCAGACAATATGGTGTACGCTGCTGTCATGATGGAAATTTTCTCCCCAGACTTGAGTGTTTTAAAGTCTGTAGGAATCCCGCCTGCTTGGTCTGCAACAATGTAGGTATCAGCATCAAAATTCAAAATGACTTCGATGATTTTGTTACGCCCAGCTATGTGTTCATCGTAGGCGTTATCGACACCTTCTTTGATACACCTATAGACCATCGCATTACCTAGTTCGCCAAGGAACATGGTAGGCGACACACGAACAGACGATAGTCCCTCGTTAATCACAAACCCGTCTTGCTTTGCACTGATTTTCTTTACTTTCTTGCTAGCCATCTTTTGTTCCTGTAATTCGGTGGACAAGGGTAAGTAGCAGCGAGTATATCAATAGTCTTCTATTATTCGCGTACCTAACACTTCATAATATTCCCACATAGCGGTAAGCTGGCGCAGTATGCGTGCCTGTTTCCCTACCGCGTAAGTTTTACGCTCGTCACTATTATATTCAGACTGTAATACGTCAATGCGTCGTTTCAACTGTTTGCGTTCGATAACTAGGCTTGTTTTTGTAGCCATTTTCTTTCCTTAATCTGGTAATGGATTCCCTATGAACAGGCAGAGAATCCATGTGTATTAATGTCTTTACAGTATTGTGCCTCTAGCAGCATTGTACTGGTCTAACTGTGTATATGGATTAGGTGTGTTAGACGCTGTAGCCAATTCTGGCTTGGGTTCGTCTTTATCTTCATTTTTTTCTTTCTCTTCTTCTGCGGTAGCTTCCTCGTCACCTAACACAGTTGAAGAGAATTGTTTGTAGAATTCGACACGGGCAGGATCTACCGGGGAATCATGTATGCTATTACTGGCGGTTGCTAATTCCTGTCCATCACCTTCCTCGTCGCCAGTATCGTCGGCATCCTCTTCTTCATCCGCACTATCGTCATCGTCTTCCCCTTCTGAATCTCCCTCTTCATCGTCTAAAGAATCGTCGCCCTCTTCTTCGTCATCGCTACTTCCAGAATCATCGTCGTCTAGGTCGTCGTCACTAGCGTCAGAATCATCGTCGTCAGACGTTTCTTTTGTGGAAGTACTACTCGTCGGTTTAGCAGTCTGTTTTTCAGCCGCTTTTTTCGCGGCCTCTTCCTGCTGTTTCTTTAACGCCTGCCGTTGTCTTTCTTTTTCTTCTTCGTCGCGTAGTGCTAGCTCTTCATCACTCGGTAAAAGCTGCTCATGCACTGCACCAGAATCAGCCATTTTCAGTCGGCTAGAAGCCAGTGCTGTTTGTTCGGTATTACCAACAGGTATTGAAATTTTCATGATACTCTCCTAGTCAACGTAACGATGCATATTGTTTGTGATGTCTACGACGTGCAATAACTGTTTTTTCGTATATTTATGTTTCATGACAGACAACAGATCCCTTCTGTTAAAACAAACGTCTTCCATAGGACAAGGTTTGTAGGCTGGCATTTTCAGTGGGTAGTCTTCCTTACAGCGGCAAGGTTTTCGTTCAACTGCCTCTTGCGGCAGGTTACGCATAAATGCCTGCACTGCTGTCCTGTAGTTCTTCCTTTCTTTGCTGATGATTGCACGTGCTTTATCCATCCATAGAGAAGACCAGTGAAAGGCACGTTCTTTGAACTCGTATGGGTTATCCCTGCTGAAATAAATAAGAGAAAAACCAGAAATTTTTAGCTTGTACTTTTTCTGCAACACGTAGCAGTAAGTGGGAACCTGCATGAGGTGTTCTTTCAAAGGCAGCTTTTTATTTTTCAATATGCTCTTAGTGGTCGTTTTGTAGTCGGCCACCCAATAGGTTCCGTTGGGCATTCGGATAATACAGTCAATATGCCCACACAATCCTTTATAGTTTATCTCAATTTCTTCGTAACCCATGGAGCATTTGCAAGAAGGGCATTTGTTATTCGTGGTAGCCTTTCGGGTAAGCTTACCTTTACGTACTACTGTTCCGTTTTCGTCATACAACGTACGCCCAGCTTTTCCGTGTTTGCACTTTGGATTGATACATTTCCAGTCACCGTAAATCTCACCAGAATCACCCATATAGTATTGGATGTTTGTGTGTGCGGCAGTACCAACACTTGTAAAAAATCCACCGCCAGCATCGGCAGCGCCTTCGTAATAGCCACGCTCAGCCGCATTACAAAATGACATATAAGTCAAAACAGGACAAATAGGAAAGGAGGAAGGTCTGTATTCAGGCCCCCTTCCATATGGGACTTTAATAGTACGTTCCATAGCCTGTGCATACAGTTCCCCTGCGTAAGATTCAATAACTGTAAATCTACGAGAGGAATTCATAGAATCCAACAAGTCAGAAAACATAGCGACAATCCTTTGGTTCTTTTATTTAAATTGTCATCGAGGTGTACATGCAAGATGCACTAACCACCATACTAGAAGAATTAGACAAATACGAGGGAGACAAAAAACAAACTGGGTCTAACCTATACGTTTTGTGTCCATTTCATGAAGAGAATACTCCTAGCTGTGGTATCGTCGTAACTCATGATACAGACTATAGTCCGGGTACGTTTGGTTGCTTTGGTTGTGGGGAAAGCGGACACTGGAACAAGTTTGCAGCCAAAGCAGGTTTAGCAAAGATCAAAAGCTGGCAAGAATTCAAGGGTACGTCGGACGGAGAGCTAAACAAACTAAATAAAAGAAAGAAAGAATTCGACAGTACCAACAACAGGACGTTAGACAAGCTCTTTGAAGAGGTGGGTAAAGCAGCGATCCCCTGGCCAAAGGAAAAAGAATGGCGTGGATATAAGGGGAAGCTCATTAACGCCATTGAAGGTTACATGTTCAATGATAAAAAACGTGATGAGCTAATGTTGGTTTTCCCTGTGTATATAAATGGTAGGTTCAGGGGCGGTGTAAAAGCGTTCTGGGAGAAACCGAAGAAAGGGCCTTCCTACATAAACACGTCTGGTGACTGGGTAGCCGACTACGGACTTTTAGGTTATGAGTACATGCGCAAGGTTAACCTATGGGGCCATCGGTCTATCGTATTGGTAGAAGGCCCACGTGACTATTTACGCATGGTAAAAAATAAGATTCCTTGCTGTGGTATCCTAGGGGCACAAATGTTTACCGAACGTAAGCTTATGCTTCTCATGGGCCTAGGGATTGATAAAATATATACACTTGGGGATAACGATACGTCTGGCAGAAAAATGGCACGACTGATAGCAAACGTGTGTGGTACTGCTATCGAGTGTGAAGAACTAGAGTTGCCAAGGAAAAAGAAGAAAGGTGTGGTCATTCCGTTAGACCCGGACAATGCACCTGCCTCAATAATTAAACAGATAAAAGAACTTGTGTGCGGTTAACAAAAAGGGCGCTTTCCACTAAGGATTGCGCCCTTTTTGTGTTGCTTAGATGCTTTCTTTTTCGTTCATCAGATCAGTAACCCAATTTTTCACAATTGGATTCTGTACGTTGGAGTACAAATACTCAAGGTCAATTGTGGTCAACCGATGGCTATGTGCGTCAAGGTCGGACATGATATCAGTGATATCGTCGGAATCCTTATCTGCCGCTTCCACCCGAGTAATGATGCCAAGCACGTAAGGCGAGCTAACGTTATCGGGCAAGGCAGATGCTGCCGCTGGCTTTTCCCCAGTACCGCCCGGCAACACGACTTCGATTTCTTTTTCCGTAGGGTTCAGCGAGATTACAGCGTTACCTTCCGTCATGATCCGTTGTTGTTCACGCTGTGCACGCTCATTTGTAGCAAACAAAGCGCGAGCGTCGTCTGGATGCACAATAATGAGGTCGCCACGTACGGTACAACGCATAAAATCAGCATTACGTAGCATTGCGGCTGGCTGCACCCAAAAATTCACGTTCACTGGAATAAACGTGATCGGAATACGGACACCTTTTATAGTCCCGTCTTCGTCACGCACGGTAAAGTTAACGTTGCCTTCCGTTTCGTTTGGAGCAAAAGACCCATCCTGTTTGGCAGCGCGGGCAATACGTTCACCCACTCGGTTGAGCACGTAAAGCTCAGAGTCATTAAGTTGTTTTGCTTGCTGTGCAGTAAGCTGGCGAAGTTTAACTTTAGTTGACATTGTGTATCTCCTGTTGGTAGTGCTGCAATTCGTCTGGTGTTATACCAAACAAAGAATGAATGTTGATTGGTTCGTACTGTGACAAAAACGTAGGATCTAGCAGGAAGTCAATCATCCAGTACTTGATGTTAAGATTACGTGGGGCTGCAATTTTGCTAAGCATTATCTTAGCTGTGCACACGTGGTCGTATACAAGCCGCTGCTGCCCCTTCTCCTGAATGTTGGCTATCATTTCACTAAGTAATAGAACTGCCTTTGCTCTGTCTAAAGCAATTTTCTTAGCAGCCGCCACTTCTTTTTTTGTAGCGTTCCCTAGTTTTAAATATGCCAGTTCCTGATCTGTTATACCACCCTTTTCAGTAGACACCATCATGGTATCAACTGCCATGCATTTGTGTTGCGTACGTGATGTGTAGTACTTACACGTTTCTATAACGCATGATTGCTTAAAATGGTATTTCTGGTTAAGGGGGCAGCGAGTGCTCATGCCTTTTCTACAGTTATATCACCAGCTTGTCCTTTTTTATGATACACAATTTTTTCGGTCGTAAACTGTGCATCAATTGTCAGTTTGCGAATCGGCTCCTGTTCCACGTCTCTGATACGGCTGTATTGAGTGGTGCTGTAGCCAAAGGAACCTATAAAATAACGGTGAAGCTTGAATCCGTTACCTTGCTTATCACGTGCGTCGGTCACCACTTCTAAGTTAAGAGAAGTAGAAACCAAATAGTCGTCTGTAAGCTTACACAAAACCTCAGCACATTCAGACACACCAAGAATTAACTGGTAAGGATGTAACCGAGAATTATCACGTCTTACGTCCTGTTCAATTGTTAGATAAAGCTGGTTTGCTAACAATTCTTCCGGCAGACCAGAGACTATTTTAGTACTGTCTCTGCGCAATCTGGTTTTGTTTTGTGACATTACGATTCCCCTTTGTAGTATGTTATGTATTTTTACACTTTTTAGTGGGTATATACTTACATTTTTTATAGACGGGGTGCATTAGCCAGCTCTTCTACTAGCTTAGCTTCATACTTATGACTCTTAATAAAGTCGAATGGTGGTAATCCCAGCAACTTAGACGCATGATAAAGAGACATTAGAAAAGAGTCTAACTGGTGAATGGCAAACGACGATTTCTTTATGTCCTCGTACATGATATTTAGGTCAGCAAGAGTAGCGTTGAAAGCATTTTTCCAAGTAGACGCTAGATACAATGAGTACGGAACGTTCAGAGTAAGCAACCCGCCAATCATAAGGTTTATTCGTTCATTGTTTGCACTACCCCTGCCACTACGCATTTGATAACGCTCTGCACAGTAAAAATCCGCTTTAGGTAGTGCCTTGAATTCTTGCAGGTATGCAGCCATTTGTTCTTGTGCTTTTGTTACGTCTGTGATGGTGTTGGATATCATTTTTGATCCCACCACACTGTAGCATAACGTTTGCTTGGCTAAGGATTTTTTCTTGTTCACTTGAATCAGGGTGACACCGTAATTCGCTGTGCCCATATCGCTACTGTTTATAATCATGACTCAATTCCTCTGTGGGTATATGTATCAATTACTATTTGTTGATCCCGTAATTTAAACATAAACGGAGGGTTTCCCATGAAGAAACGAGGCACGTCCAATATTAGACGTAGTGCAAAGAATTTTATATACGAGCAAGCACAGAAGCGCCTAGACGAAACAGTTAAGCCTTTTAATGATCAGGTGTTTAACGCATTGCAGGTAGACGCCGTAAACATCACAATCTACCAAATAAATCAAATGGTAGGTAGGCCGTGTTCCTGCTCGTTCACCAATGTTGCACCACCAACGTCCAGTAATATTGCACCCGTAATACCTAACGTAGATCGCACTACCGACGACATACATGCAACCTTGCAGGATGACGATTTATTCGGGTCGTCCCTTTCTGAAAAGATCCTAAACGATACCGTGATTGACGTATCAGGCCATGCAGAAGAAACAGCAGAAATCCTAGACCATAATCATTTTCAAGATGGCTTAACACCGGGGTCTAACAAATGTGGTATCTGCTACCGCACGTTGAAGCAACCGGGCTATACTTGTTATGGTAAGCACAGGGTTCTTCTTACGCATTATGACATATCAGATATATCAGGTTACCATGTAAACACCACTGCATCACCTGTAAACTTTGTTAAGGAAGCAGAAGGTTTTGTAGAATTTACTTTCCGTGTGCCAAAATACTTCAAGGCTGTCACCTACTCCATACGAAACAACGTCAGCATTCTCACGGAAAGAATCCTATCTTCTGTCAATGTGCCTATATCCTTTGCTTTCCTGAAAAGCTTTGCAGGGCATGACGTTACCATTCGTATAACCAGCCAAGAATTTACGCATGTAACATTGGAATTCGACCTTGGTACTGATCCACTAAAAGCAAACATAGGAGGGGAAACCACTACACTGGACTACGACCGCCTTATGACAATGAGCGATATTCCAGTAGTAATTGGGCCACAGCTAGGGAACATAACAGAAGGTGACATTATCTGCATTCCTGCACGTATGCTTTTCATGAAAGTACGTGACGTGGAACGAAAAATTACAGCAACACAGCGTCGGTTGGAATGGGTGTGTAGCACACGTGTATTGCAACCAACAGAACCACTACGTAAAATCCACAAAGGGTACAAGTTAACATGAGTAAAATAACTCGCGTTTGGCTACATGGTGATGACGCACCTATGGTACACGGTGCACAGGTGCTATCGGCTAACATTTATGAAGATGGTCTAGCTACCGCTATCCGAGGGCTAACAATAGGTTCAGTAAACAAAACAGCAATAGGCCCGTTATCACCGGAAGTCAAAAATGCGCTACTCTTCGCTACACAAAGCACATGCCATGCAGTGGAACAAACAATAAGTGATATCCTACGGGACGAATTGGGTGACACGTCAATACCGACAGTAAAAGTAACCATGGAATACAACCAGACCCTTGTCATAGATTGCCTTTTGTTGCACGACAAGGACATCACGGATCTGGTAAAAAAATTCAACCTACGGAGTGACATACTACATGTCACCGATTGGTTTGTTTCTCCAATCAGAAAAGAAGTCCACCTGACCTATGGGGTAATAGAATGAGTACTGCAATCGTCAAAGACACACAAACCCGCTTAAAGCGCCTTAACCTATATCCCGGAGATATCGATGGTAAATGGGGTAACATGAGTCGTAAAGGCTTGCAGGAACTGTACGACAACAACGTAACCGCAGATGGTACGGCAATAAATATACCTTGGGGTAAGAAATTCACAACCGCAGAATTGCGTAAACTCGCGCTTGTAGTGAGTAACCTAGGTCTACCAAACAGGTTTATGATAGATAAAATGACCTGTTTTGCTTTCGAGACAGGAGAAACCTTTTCTCCTAGTATCAAGAACCCAGGGTCGTCGGGCACCGGGCTTATCCAGTTTATGAGCAAAACGGCGCTATCCTACGGTACTACTGTCGAAGCACTTGCAAAAATGACAGTTATCGAACAGTTAGACTACGTAGAAAAACATTTCCGGCCATACCGAAAACAGATACGTAACATAGGTGACGTATACATGTCTATTCTGTGGCCTCGCGCTGTAGGGAAACACGATAGTTACGTGCTTTGGGATAGCCGTGTAAGTACGCAAACTGGCATGTTTGCCGCGAATAAGGGGCTTGACCTGAACAAGGATGGTGTAGTGACCAGACAGGAATGCCTGCACCAAATAAATAACAAACTCGTTAAAGGTTTTAGCCATGAGTTTGCTTCCTCTAACCCTATATTTCTGGATAGCTGCAATGTCTAAGCCTCTCGTTATCAGTCAGAATATGCTTGCCCTTGCAAAGAGCCACAACAAGCGCAGCGTTATGCTAAAAATGATCATGCCATTCCTTAGCAACAAAACGGGCGACCAACTGGCAGACGCTATCCATGACAGAGATAGCCAGAAGTTCGCGCACGTATGGGAGCACGTAAAGCAGGAAATAGAAAGTAAACTTGCTACTGCCAGCAGCAGTCAGGAAATAGCAGGTAATCCTGTTCTTTGTGTAGAGCTACCCGGTGGCCGTGGCCCTATCCCAGTGAGTGCATTACTCGACATATTTAAACAAATGTGTTGCCTAGACCTAAAGGGTCAAGATCCTTTACCGACAGATACCGATAAGCTAGACTTTAATAGCCTCGGTAAGTACATTCTGGCGGCAGGCAAGTCACTTTAACCAGTCACCAAAAAGGGCCACTAAGGCCCTTTTTTCGTTTTACTGCAAAATAGGTCTAATTATGCTAATGCACGTTTTTACCCAGCCGAGCTACGTAATACCCTAGGCGACGTACAAACCACCTAGGCCGACTGGGCCAAAACAGCCCTTAATACCGGCCTAATCAATCCTGATTACTTTATCCTATTAAAAAGCTATTTTTGTGTGGTTTTCAAAAAATGTAAACAAGAGGTGTGCGCAGGTGTAAGTGTTCCATGGAATGGCAGTGCGAAGAAACGTGCTTGGTCTGGTGCCGTAGTACGTGAACGAAGTGAACCAATCAGAGATAGCAATTATGAATGTTCGGTTGAATGATTGTGCAGATAAACCTTCCGGTTACTGGTGCAGCAGAGAGAAGATAGAAAAGAAAAAAGAAAAAAGAAAAAAGGTATGGCAGGCGAAGACTGCCCCACAAGACACCAAAGACCCACACAAATTGGAAGGCAACAGAAAGGAAAAACAGTCAATCGATGAACTAATTCACAAAAAACAAATGGGTAAGTGTGTCCGAAATTCGCGTGCAATACTTGCACCGAACGAACCAGCTATTTGTGAAGGGCGAAGCCCCCTAACCCCCTATTGCGCTCGCCCCCTTCCCCCCGTGGCCGTCGGCCGGGTTGGCTTCCGCCTACATGGGGCCACCGTATGACCAGTGTACTGCTACCCTCCTATAAGGGCACACGTGTGCCCACTGCAATTAGTCTTATACTAGACGGAACTTTGTGTACGTATCAAAGGGAATTGATTGCGGCCATTGCCTCCATTAACACGACACAAGATGCAAACGTTGCAAAGCATGTAGAAATAATCATACAGGTTATGGGGTGGAAAACCTTACCCGACATGTATGCTACCGATCCAAAATTTGTTAAGTGGTTTGCAAACACAGTTCATATGCACGGCATGGAGTATGAATTGGTAGCTGGTGTGTGGTTAGTACGTAGTTGGGAACAGATCGAAATAGACCTAACTACACGTGCACTACGCCTGCCTGCTACGCTTGTGTGGGGCCTAAAATCTACCGTGTCCATGCACACTGTTGTTGCAGGTACTGTAGGCGGTATCTCTGAAATACAACGACTTTTATCACTACACACGAAGTTAGTAGATTCGTCTAAAAAAGAGAATCAAAAAACAGGTGACTACCCACAACACAAGCTAATTGCCAACTTGTATGGAAAAACAAGCCCGCGCATGAACGCTGCGGTAGAGCACGTAATAAGTAAGCACCGATCCGTTAACTATGTTGGTGCTACGACAGGGAAAGATGCACGGTGGGAACACAAGGCAGGGGCAACCCGATTTATTGATTTGCTGACGTTGGCAGCATCCCAACTGCCTGCATTTTTCTTTGAGTTTACTGTACATCCAGTGCACCAGATAGGTGTAGATAAGATTAAACTTGCCCTGCTTTTGTGGGAAGTGCACACGTATAAAAACAAACTTATGAAGAACGTAAAAGTGTAAAAATACTGTAGTAAACCAAGGAAATTCCCTGTATGTCAGACCTAGAAATCTATATCGACGATCCAGCTTTTGTAACGCGCTTTCAGGACTTATTTAAACACTTGTGTATCTGTGACAGAAGTCGGTTTGTCATCCATGATGGGAAGGCGGTAGGTTTTGTTGCAAAAGAGAAAGGCACAAAGAAAGTAGGTGCTTTTTTTGTTCCACAGGGTGTAACCCCACATAAGCGAACACGGGACAATGACCTGCAAAATATGACTGCATGGTTATCGTTCATGGCGCAGATTAAAGAAAACGTATTTCACTACGTATCCTTTA
The DNA here is from genome assembly GCA_037040025.1 of Sphaerogastrella javana. Taxonomy (NCBI): domain Eukaryota; kingdom Metazoa; phylum Arthropoda; class Insecta; order Diptera; family Drosophilidae; genus Sphaerogastrella; species Sphaerogastrella javana. The sequence continues at coordinate 84,245 of JBANCZ010000001.1, read as the reverse complement.
TAGAGTTACGTGTAAATGAAGTGCTCGACATATGGCAGATAGCCGTTGTGCACGTATACGCTTCGCACATTATGATCACTTTTCCGGGTGTACATGGGCAGGTGTACTACGCGAACAGAATTGTTAGGCAACGTACTGTTAAGCGGGCGAAGAAAAGATGTTTGCCGCTTAACGTATGTACTAGTCTGGTAGGTAAATTGGTAGGGGCGTGTGCTGCTGTTGGTGTAACCATAAGCAAAGAAGATTCTGCACGTGTCATAAATCAAGCCCACTATGGTGAGGTTCCTATCGACAATAATATGCTATTGCCATACGGGTTTGCTTTGACTATGTTGCTTAATGCCCGGAGACAGCCCACGTGAAAACAGAAACTAAATATTATTCGGAAAAGGAAGTAGAGGCCCTTGTTAACAAGGCGCTACAGCTTCCAGACAGTGCAACCTTTACCTATAACAATGGGGAATTTCGTAAAAATATACCCATTGGGAATTGCGCTGTACAGTATGAAGGACAAAAATGGATTCCTGTTTCTAGGCATTCAGACTTTCTCATTTTACAAGACATAAACAACCCGCGAGTAGTGATCACAGTACCGTTAGATACACCACTTAAAGTGTTGCCGTTAGCAGCACCCAAAGCACGCAAGGCAGTACCGGAAGTGTTACCAGACGTAGGGGCTGTGTATATGCACTCTTCCGAAATGCCTTACCTTGTTGTGACAGTGGCAAACATACGTGTATCTAGTGACTACGCAGATTACTTCCCTCCTACCGTTATCTGTATCTCTACACAAGGTAAAGTATGGGCAATTCCCGTTAGTGCATTCCATGAACAAATGCGTCGTGCACCCCGCACCGCATTTAAGCTTGCTGTAAATGTACAACTTGAGTACTACGGCATTATAGATAATGGCTGCCTACAAGATGGATTCTTCACCAAAGAATTTAAACAGATTATTCAACAATTGCGAGGTAACTGAAAATGGCAAAAGATAAGTCGAAGAAAAAGAAGAACAGTAAGAAAGGACAGGACGTAGCTCTTACTGAAAACAAAAAGAAAAAGAAAAGTGTTGCTACCTATGACGTTAGTGGGGCCAGTAACGACACCCTGAAAGAATCGAAAAAAGAGGTAGCAGTAAAAGAAATGCTACCTGTAGAAAAGGATGACTACATCATTGTACGGGTGGGGAACAAACCACGTCTGTGTTTTGCACATAGTCCTAAGCGTAATACTGCATACATTGAAGAAACGATACACAGTGACGAACCTCAAACTGTTACGTATGACGCACAGACACTGATTGCTAACCTTGGTAAAGATCCTGCCAAGGGAACTGTGTTTGGTGTGAAGCTTGATATTTTGCGTAACACCTATGACACGGAACTAGGCCCATTGCATGTTTACCGTGCACTGGAAAAAGCACAACGTAAACCTTTGCTTACTGCATTCAAGCAAGCAGCAAAACTCCTTAACGAGTTGAACATATCCGACATTACACCGATCACGTCTCTCGAATTGCGTGAGCCACGTGGTAAGTGGGCTGGGTTGTATACCGCTAACTGGAAAGCTGGTGGTGAAATTACAGATAAAATCACACTGTTTCCACAGATGCTGGAAGACATACAGACAAACGTCTACTATTTGATGCATGAGCTTGGGCACGCGGTGTGGTACCGTCGCCTGTCTGAACAAACACGTGCAAAGTGGATTGAACTATACAACGAAAACACAAAAGTTAACAAAGCAAAACATACAGAACTAGGCACACTGTGTGAGCAGCTAGTTAACAGTCAGCAGACCGTGCGGGAATTCCAGAAAGACATAGAATCCGAAGACATTCCGTTGTTTAAGGAAGCGTTGTCTTATCTGAAAAAACACCACAAAATGTCACCTGCCGACATCGATATTTTGCTCAACCAGAATAGTCGATTGCTGGCCGACATATGGCCTGCCTCTTTGGTCATTTCGCACAACGAACCTTTCGTTAGCCTTTATGCAACAGAAAGTGTTCATGAGTTGTTTGCTGAAAGCTTTGCATTCCATTCAGTAGGGAAAACCTTGCCAAAGAACAAGAAGCTTCGCAAACTGATCGACGTTTCCATAAAAGAAGCGGCAGCAGGATAATGAAAAGTACACTTGGGTTATTCAAGCAATGGGTGGCAGAGGCTAAACAGTATCGTATCTATCATGGCCTAGGGAAGGTCATGGTGGAAGTTACCAAAGAAGGGGGAGCTAGTGTCCAACACAGTTTTCCTTCTTTACGTGTAGCTCGTACTTTTTTGAAACGCTACGGTTATAAAAATGGTTAAACAGTTTATACCCAATAAACATGATAAAGCGTTAACCAGCAAAGAGGACAGACAGCCATTACTTGATTGTCTGTCCTCAATCATTGGCCCGTTCTTTGAGGATATGGCAGACGATCTTGTTGAGTACCAAAAAGACGTAACAAGATCAGACGACACTTTAGTAATAGTGCTGGAACTGCGGTTCAAAGATGACTCTCTTCATGAGGACACATGGCGAAGACACAATTTGCCCGTTTCTATTTGGTCGGGCCGACTGTGCAAATGTATCAGCGAGGAAGAGTATAACAGATTGCATTTAGTGGAACGATCCTTACTAGATGCATTCAAGTTACCAGAACCGCCAGCAGCTTGTTTATACAGAAATAGTGTGACCTACACGATTTTTCTGTAGATAAAAATGTAAAAACCCTATGACACCCAATACACAAGGGCACGTGCAATGAATGAACATGGTAATCTCGCAAACCTTTATCGTCCACGTAAAATCAAGGATGTCATAGGGCAAGATAAAGCGGTAGCTACTTTGGTGGGTAGTATTGAACGTAATAAAATCCCAAGTGCCTTTCTTATTAGTGGGCAGTATGGTACGGGCAAAACTACACTGGCACAGATATATGCAAGGATGCTCAACTGTGAGAAACACACAAATTGTGGCAAGTGCTTTAGCTGCAAGTTGAAGCTACATCCAGACATCGTATACCATGACGCCGCGATTAACGGCAAGGCAGACGACATACGTGCACTAGTGGCAGGCGCTAACAATTCCCCGACTACACAAAAGCGTGTTATCGTTGTGGACGAGGCGCACACGTTACGAGATCAGAGCGAAAAAATGCTGCTGCTTGCTACGGAAAATGCCCCGAAAAATACAGTGTGGATTCTGGTAACGTCTAACCCTGAAAAGATTGCGAAGCCGCTAGTATCTCGTTGTATTCATGTAGCCCTACGTCCTGTAGATCCAGATGTTATTCAGGAACGTCTGGAAGTTATTCTTGACAAAGAAGGAATTAAAGTTAAGAAACATGCCAAGGCTACTATGCAGAAGATTGCAGAATCTTCCAACGGTAGTGTGCGGGAAGCCATTGCTAAACTAGAGGCTGTAATTCATATACTTGCTGCTGGCAACAAAGTAAGTGAAAAAGATTTAGCGGAATTAGCAGTAGCTGCCGATGGTAACATTGACGCTGCGGCTGCTAACCTGTTGGCTGCTGTGTTGAAAAACAACACAAAGGACATTGTAAACATCATCATGTACATTGCAGACGCACGTGTGTTGATCAATCGGTTACGATGGTTGATTGACCACCTGCTGAAAAAGGCAGTGGGATGTCCAGTAAAATATGATCCAAACAGTGTGAAAGTGTTTATGACCTTAAAGGTCAAGCCGGACGTAACTAGTCTTGCTTGTTTGCAGAATGAACTAGTGGAAATCGAAGTAAAAATGAACACGGTTACTGTGAACGAGCTTGTACTGTTTTACTCTTCCTTAGCAGCATACGCTTCCAAAGAAGGAAAGTCTTAATGACACACCCACTAGCCGGGTTGAAAGACCATCAGCGTGTTTTGGCTATTTTGTGCATTATAAAACCAAATTTGTCGATTTTACATTTTGCTAACAGCATGAATCTCCCGCTTGACCAAGTAAAGCAGGATGGTGAAATCATAGCGAAAGCATTAGGCCAGTTACTGTCAAGCCTTACTCCACCACCAGCAGACCCGGTACCCGAAAAAGAGGAAAATAACATGCCAACGATTAGCGAACTGCTTACCAAATCACTAGTAAAAGAAAAACCAAAGGATATTCCGATCGTAGATGAAGAACCTACCGTAGACTTTGAGGCAGATAACCCTGAAACTCCTGAGCAATCTAAACAAGCACAGGAAAAAGATTCGTCAGAAGTACTGGAAACAACTCAAGAGGAAACAACTCAAGAGGAAACAACTCAAGAGGAAACAACTCAAGACGTTGCCACTGTAAACATTGTGGAGATTGTCTCTTTCTTGAATGTAGACCTCAGACCTACGGTTGCAGATTTGCTTAAATTCACTGGGATAACCAACGAACAGCATGCTAAGCACCTTATTGAAAAAATTCTGCCTGACCTTGGCTACCTCGTAATCAAGGGCCGAATAGGAACACGCAGGATGTTTGGCGTGTGTAGTCAGCTAGAATGTGCAGAAAAGTCCGGCGAAGTCCTTCATGAACGTTACGAGAAAGTAAGGTTATTCGCCAAGCATATGCTACAGGAAGAATTGGTAGCTAAGTACGGTAACGAAGTGCGCGACATTATATGCTAAACATTCACAAGCTAACGGTTAAGAATGTCAAGCCCTTTGCAGACATTCAATTTGATTTTACCGATAACAATGGGTTTGTGATTGTAAAGGGTAGTAACAAAGACTCTTACCTATCGAAAAAACAGAATAATGGCGCTGGTAAATCGCGCCTTTTTTCGATGATCCCTTTGTTAAGGTTCGGGCAAACCCCACTCGCCCCCACCAAAGATAAACAAACTGCCCTTGGGAAAGATAGTGAAATTTCCCTTAGTTTTACGAATGACGAGAAGCAATGGGATATCACGCTCTCGAAGAAAGGGTATACTATTGTTCGTGACGGCGTAGACCTCAAAGCCCGCCGTGACGCACAGTTAAACCACTTGGAATCGTCTTTCCCTTTGACAGAAGACGAAATTTATTCCTACGTACACTTGCACTCACAGAAGTCTCTTAACTTTCAGGCAGCTAGTCCACGTTTACGGATGAACTATATTGTAAACGTGTGGCGGCTTGACCAGTACGACGTGATGCGGCGAGTATACGAGAAAAAAGTTGCGGAGGTTGTACGTGCGCAAGACGTATATGACGTGCACTACAACACACTTACGTCGTTGTATAACGATATTGAAAAGATTGGATGGGATAAGAAAAAGAAACAAAAACTGAAAGCTGCAAACGCTACTGTAAGCAATCTCAGTAGCGAGTTGGAATCTTTACAGGAACGCATACAAAGTACCCGTGCTTCTATCTCACAGGTTGAGCACTACAACAAAACGCTTGCTAAGCTTAAAAAGCTTAAATCAGGTAAGACCTACACGGAAAAAGAGTTAAAGGCATTCTACAAACAAGTACTTGCCTATGATAAGTATGAAGAGGCGCTTGATACATACAAGCAGCAGAAAAAGAGCTTATCTAAAAAACTAAAAACAATAGAACAGGAAATAGGGGATAGCGTAAAGGGGAAAGGTTCCTTTACGAAAAAAGTAAAGGTACTTCGGGAACAAATTGCCTCGTTGGAAGAGTCTACCAAACGAGCAGGGAAAAAGCGGGACGAATATGACGAAGCTAAACGTGAGCTAGACAACGTTGATGATCACGTAGAGCCAGAGTTGCAGCCATTCTTGAAAAAATGCAGGGCGAAGAAATTAGATCCCCTGAATGAAATCAACACAGAATTGTCGTTGATGGAAGCAACCCTTACGATGGCAGACTTGGTGCACAACCATGAAGGTGGTAAATGCCCTACCTGCCAGCAGGATATCGATGTCAAGAATATCGAGTCTGCGGTAAAGCAAGCACGTAAGCGTAAGGGCATACTCAAGTCCATGCTTTACGCTATGGAAATACGAAGAGATCGTGCAAAATATAAAGGTATCCTAGATAAGCTAAACTTCGACGAACGTGCTTACTATGCAGATGTTAAGCGGTTAAAAACCATGCGTAGTGAGTTAGAAACACTACAGGATCAGATGGAAACTGCTGTACAATATACGTCGTTGAAAGAAAGGCTTGAAGAATTAAAGGTACCTAAAGAAGTTAAAAAACCTACTTTGTCGTATGAGCAAATAGAAGACGAAGTTGCACGTAACCATAAGATACAGGCTTGTGAGGATCGTCTAAAGGAGTACAAGAAAGTACCCAAGGACGATGGATTGGCTAAAAAGTACAAAGTCCTAAACAAACGACTGAAAGCAGTAGAGTCTGAATACCAACAAGCGTTTGCCACTACGGTTAAATATGGTGGGTTAGAGTCAGAGCACCAGCTTCTCAAACGGCAGAGTAAAGAACTGCTACAGAAGTTGGAAGAGCTGGAACCATTAACCAAAAAACTTAAACTGTACAAAGCAATAGCCCAAGCCTTTGGTAACAAAGGAATGAAGCTTAACGCCGTTGCTGATATTGCCTATCGACTGGGGCAATGTTACAACGACTATGTATCTCTAATATTCGCGGAACCATTTAAATTTGAGGTAGAGGCCCGCGACAATGGGGTACATATTACAGTAATTCGTCCTAATGGGGACACAAGTGACGTACGTGATTTTTCAGGGGCTGAAACCGACAGCTTCCGGCTGCTGCATTTTATAGCATGCCTCGTATTGGCACCTCCGCACTTGCGGACGAATCTGGCGGTACTGGATGAACCAGATAGTCACATGGACAACCCGACAAAAACCTTGTTTGCTGAGAAATATATACCATTCCTTCGTACACTGTGCCCACACGTCTTTCTGATCATTCAGTCTGATACGTTGCACTACCATGATTTTGAGCAGATAATGGTTACGAAACGGAACGGTGTTTCTACAGTAACGAAACTAGAATAGGAGATAACATGCGATCTTCCCTTCCCTACAAAGATTCGCCAAGAGAACTTGATTTTTTTATCGTACGTGGAATGGAGAACGCATTCTGGAAAAGTCAAATCCGCGTAACGGACTATGTAGCTTTGTTTCTGGCGCATAATCGAAAAGAAAGAAATAAACTATAGGAGATTCTAATGCGAGCACTTGGGTACGCATACACCACCCCGGACGAGGTAATTGTCCGGGTAGTGAAAGAATCAGCCACCTATATTGTGGTGGGGCACGAACCTATAGGGCAAGACATTGATAAAAACATACAAAATGCAATATGCCTAGGAGTGGCTGCGTTCGAGGCAAATCATTTACATATAAGAAGCAGTCAAATCCACGTCTTCGACTCTCCCATACTGCTAGAAAGATACAGCTTTACACGGGCAGACTATAAAGACAGTGAGTTTTTTCATGTTGACGGTTTTACCCCTACAAAGAATATTCTCACTTCTTGTGCAGACAGTGTGATAACCTCAAAAAATTTTAATGTGGTAGAAAAGGCAACGGCTTCTGCAAAAGATCAGATAACATTCCTGAATCAGTTTATGACTTTTGTATACAGCATGCCTGCGGAAACACACCAGCGCCCCGTAAAAGAGCTTGTATGTGAGTGGCTAGCCAGCAAGGATGGCATGTTGGTGTTGCAGCGTAAAATCACTAAACTGGCTCACTCTATCCAGTTGACAGAAAAGCAGGTTCGACGTTTTCTTGATCTGGCTGGAAGCAATGTAGCTCTTATGTATAAAGAGGCATTGCAGAAGGAAGGTGACGAGGACGACGTAGCCAAGCAGATGCGAATAAGTGCATACGAATTGCGTTATATACGAGCGATCAATGCTGCCCGTACGAAAACTGTAAAGAATACATGATATACCACACAATACACTGAGTCGAGGAAACCTAACATGAGCAGTAAAGACGGATCTCCTATCAAAGAAGAACCTGTGTTGGAAGTGACTGACGAACAAGCTAGTATAAGCCCCGCACCCGAGGCTGAGCGACGCATATTCACCGTAAACTATGACCCTGCTGCCGCTATAACTAAAATAGTAGATATGCAGTTTGAGGTTATCGCAGAACTGTTGTCGCTGGATGGTGCAGATAATTTGCTGTCGTATGCCAAGGAAGAGCTTTCCCGTTTGCTGGTTGGCGATGATCCGATGAATCAGCTAATGCGTAAGCAAGTATTGCAGATCGTGATGCTATTTTCTTCGCATGGGCATAGCGGTAACAGTGCCCCGTACGCGATAAACCTTATCAAAAACCTACTTGCATTCAAACCGTTGCTCCCTCTGACAGGTGAGGATGACGAGTGGGTAGACGTTGGCCCTTTCCTGCAAAATAAACGGTGTTCTTTTATATTCAAGCAAAAGTTTGGTGATAAATGGGTTGCGTACAACTCCCAAGGCTATGTTTTCACCGACTCTGATGGGCACGCTTATACAGGCGTTGGATCTAGTATGGAAATCACGTTCCCTTACGTAGTTCCCAACTCTCCCAACTATGTACCTGAATCCGAACGTCCCGAGCGTATAGCTGCGTGGGAAGCGGTGACTGGTAAGAAAACTGCAAAGAATATCTAGTAGAAAGTAATCTTTTGATAAGGGCCTTTAGTGGCCCTTCTTTTTGGGTAAAATGTATGCACGTAACAGATCAAGAATTTGTAGATGATTTTTATAAGGTAGAGGGCATACGTATTGGTCTATATCCTACGTCGCCCGGCCGTATACCTTGTGTTATAAAGGGTAAATACTCTACCTCGTATAACCAGCCACTACCCTCTAATAAACGTGTGCGTGACGCTGTTCGTCGCATACTGACATTGGTATCCGGTTATGGCGTGGTGATATATAAGTATGATCGATCCCGTTGCTTTAGTCAGCTTACCTTGATGGGTAACTTGCGCCCACCTGCTAAAGAATTTATCGAAGCTATACAACAAGCCCAGCGCGTGAAAGCAACCTTACGGGATAAAAAGCGTAAGCATGAACGTGCTAAAACTGGTAAAATGTCTGCAATTTTAAATGTTATCCGTGGTACGGTATCTGTAGCCAGTCAAATAGACAAAGCAGACGCAACTGGCTTAGTGGACTATATATTGTCTGGAAAATCGGGTGTTGTGTATGTGCCCCAGCCGAATTCCATAGTGACGATCAAAAAGGATGATTCTGCACAGATTGACCTTCCGGCAGATAACCCTGCACTGTTGCCCATTTATTTACCGGAAGACATGTATGACAATGTTTTCGTGATGGCAGACAACTCCACTGGAACCAAATGCTGGAAAATAAACAATGTGCTGGTGGTAAACGAGCCTGTAACAGAGGACGATACTAGCATACAGATTGTTCAGGTCACCTCTGCCATATTTATTCGCCTTGTCTCAATCATACTAGAGATTTATTCTAGTAAAGTAACGGAATAGGTTTCCTATGTTTGAAGCTGTTGTTACGTCCGACTATCATTTAACAGGATTGACTAAACACTTTGCCAGCGCAGAAGAAGCAGACGATAAAATTTTGCGTGAAATGGACAAGGTGTACCAGTATGCAATAAAGCATGGTATATCACATTTGATCATGGCAGGTGATTTGTCGAACACTCCATACATCCCATGGTCAACCTACATAAAACTGTTCTTGTTGCTGCAACGATATGACGGTGTTATCAACACCTACTATATCAGAGGCAACCACGACTTTGACGACATTGAGAATACGTCACTCGATTTTCTTGATGTTTTGTGTAAGCATAAAACACTTAAAACCTTCCACCTATACAGTACACCAACACGTGAACATATCGATGGTATGTTCATAAACTTTTTGCCTTATCCCTGTATGGAAACCCTATCAACCGGGAAGAAAGGTGCACTGAATATTGCCCACGTAGAATATAGCGGGGCGGTTGGTGACACCGGGCGTATACTGCGAGCAAAGCAGGAATTACGTACCCATGAAAATGATTTTACTATTAGTGGACACATCCACCAGTATCAGTATCTGAAAAAGCGGCGTGTTATTTATTGTGGTAATCCCTTCCAGAAAAACTTTGGTGAGTCATTGCCCAAAGGATTCATCCACATTAAAGCAAAAATGGATGGTAATAAGGCGAAGGTAAAACACACATTTATTGAAAATACTCCGGGATTTGTTTTACAGAATGTTGAGATAAATGCTATTAAAGATTTCGCTAAATTGAAGCAAGATCCAAACATTAAATACAAACTGCATATAAATAATGACGTACCAATCCCACCAGATTTGCTCATAAAATACCCCAATATTACAGGTGGTATCGAGTCTAAGGGTGTACGTATTACCGCAGAGGTAGAGGATAGTAAAGTAATAGAACGTGCTGCAATCGATCCAATTGCAGGATTATCCGACTTCTTGGGTGCACGTGGGTTTACTAAAAAGGAAATAAAAATGGCTGAAAAAGATGTGAGGGCCACAAAAGCTGCCCATGGATTTTAAATATATTGAATATATACGGTAAAAGAATTAATCATATTAATTTAATTAATAGTTGGACGACGTGGCACTACGTTGTAGGCCAACTAACCTGTCCGTATATATTCAAGAGGAATCCCTCATGGCTCGTACCAAAAAAGCGAAAGTAGATAAATCTGCTGCCGCACAGAAAGCTCGTCGGGAAGCTGCTGTTGCTCGTAAAGCTACCCGTGCAAAGGATAATGCAAAAGCTCGTAAGTCCTACGCCACTATGTCCCCGAAAGAAAAACGGGCACATTTGGAAAAACAAGTTTTTTACAAAGCCAAACGTCACGGTGCAACTGACGCCGAGGCCGATAAGGCTGTGCTGGAATACCGCCGTTCCAAGCGTCTGCGTGAAGCCAACAAACACGCTGCTGGTAAACGTCGTGAAGCTGTTAGCCAACAACGTGAAGTTCGCGCCAACCTGCGTGAAAAAGGCCATAGCCTGAGTGAAGCGCACAAAAAAGCATTGGCGAAAATTGCTTCTGCTAAAACCACTCCTGCTGCTAAAACCCGTGCCCGTGCACAGGAAAAAAACCGCTATGCAAGAGAGCGGTTGAAGCTGGCCACCGAACGCAAGAAGAGCACTGCCAAACACGCAAAAGTTATGGATAACTTGCGCGAACACAGCAAGAAGAGCCGGTTCCGTCTGTCCGACGTGATCTCCAACTACAAAAAGCCGAAGCCTGGTCAAGGCCGTAATACCCGCTTCGTTGATGCTGACAAAGCCGCAGCTAAAGCGAAAGCTGGTGGTGCTAAACCAAAAACTGGTGGACGTAAACCGAAGGTTGACGCCCCCTACGGTTTGAAAAAGGACGGTACTCCGAAAGCTGCACCGGGACGTAAATCGGCACCGAAAGCTGCCGCCGCAGAAGCAAAACCTGCTGCCAAGCCTAAAACTGGTGGACGTAAGCCAAAGGTTGAAGCTCCATACGGTTTGAAAAAAGATGGTACCCCGAAAGCCGCTCCGGGCCGTAAAGCTAAGCCTGCTGCCGCAGAAGCAAAACCGGCTGCTAAGCCGAAGGCTGGTGGTGCTAAACCGAAAGCCGCCGCTAAACCGGCTGCTGCAAAGCCAAGTGGCAAAAAACCAAAGGTTGACGCTCCCTACGGTTTGAAAAAGGACGGTACTCCGAAAGCCGCTCCGGGCCGTAAAGCTAAACCGGCGGCTGCTGCAAAACCCGCCGCTAAACCGGCTGCTAAACCGAAGGCTGGTGGTGCAAAACCGAAGGCTGCTGCAAAGCCAGCCGCTAAACCTGCCGCCAAGCCAAAAACAGGTGGCGCTAAACCGAAAGCCGCAGCTAAATCGGCAGCCAAGCCTAAAGTAGGCGGCGCTGTTCCGACCAGCCGTGGTAATCGTCGCGCAGCATTGGATTAATATGCAATAGTCCGCGAAGGAATGCGGACACCTAAACGAGATAAGCGCCCGCAGACCTGAAAAGGAATGCGGGTTTTTCGTATCTGTTGTTAATTTTTAAGTATATCCACTGCACAATAGGGTAGTTACCGTGCAAATCCAATCAAAACGGATAGACGACGATCCTCTAGTAATAGACCTCAAAAACGCACGTAATGCCAATGAAGTAATAATAGTACTTAATAAAATACGGGTAAACCTTGGTGTATTAGCAGCTAAGTTTGCCGGTAAGCGCAGTGCAATGCACGTATCAGACGCAATAACTGCATTAACCTTTTGTACTGATAGTTTGATTATTTTGCGACTGGCTAGAAACACAGCGCAGACGTTCAATGATTCCAAGCGCAATCGTTGCATAACAATGGTTGACGTTCTACAAGACGACGTTAGAACATTCCAGAGAACCTTGCTGGAATTGGTAGATTCCGTCTGTATAAATAAGATGGATAAGCACCTAATGTATTTGTCGGAAAGTGTATACCCGGTGCTTACTAAGTTGGGTGATTTTACCCAGCTTCACGTGAAGCTCCCCGACAAACAAATGATATGCTTTAGGGTCAAGAATGGAGTACAAGATAGTAAAGGATATGTTAGTGGCCCTGTTACCATAAAGCTACAGAAAATAATGGGTTCGTACTATATATCGTTGCCTGATTCCCCTTATGTAGAAGCAGACCGCACAGTAGTAGAAGGGGCACGTGACGTACAACGGTACTTGCTGGCAAACCTTGCCGAGTTTGAATATATCGGAAAGCCAGCTACGACGAAAAAGCAAATAGAAACCATACTGGCTTCCAAGTACGTAAAAACGATCAATGTAACTGACCAGTCACTGGATGTTGAGCTAAAACCCTCAGTGAAACCAGACGATATTAATCAATTTTTATCGGCTGTTCTGCCATACATAAAACGAATTGTGGCATTGCCTAGTACCGACATTGTGCACCGTGTAAGCCAGTACGGGAATTCACGCACAATCTCCTTTGTGCTGGCTAAACGAAAGTTGCATGACGTAAAAGCACTGAACCGCTTGTACTCTATTCTAGGAATAGATCGACAAGATAAAAACCGCATACTATCACTAATGGAAGCACCATGAACATAAACCTCAATCGTCCCCGTAACGTAGCCAAACTCAACAAGCTCAGTGATGAAGAGTTGCTTAAAACAGTACGTAAAAAGCTGCCTTTGTACCGTACCTTCTTGAACAAACTCAATTCCTTGCGTTCTTTGTTTTTCGGCAAACGGTTTAAAGCGGTAGCCAGCAGCGGTGCAACTGTTCTTGATATGTCTGGTGCCTCTGAAAGTACTATCACAAAGGGAAGTTTGCATGTAGAGAAGTTTGAAGCTCCTGCAACATTGAAGCTGGAAGGATATATCGAAGCCCTTGCCGAAATCGACGAGATTCGTACCCTTGGTTACGCAATTGATCGTTTTGAAGCTGCCCGTAACAAGGATCTACGTAAACAAGTTGAGCCGCTTATTGCAGTATACGATGCTTTGGTAGAAGCCTACACCGAAGCACTGCACAGCATGACTACTGTTGCAGATAAACATTTGCCTGTTACAGTAAGACAGATTTTCCAAGGTGTTGGAAAGTCTATTGAGAAGAAAAATCCAAAGGATTCTGCTGACGTTAACTACTACATCAGTGTGGGCGTACGCGACGGTGTTGTTGAATTTGTACAAAATGCGGACGTAACCCACTGGATAAATGATGGTAGTGACGCACTGGTTGCAGTGACTACTTGCCGACTAGTTGAATCCAGTGATACAGAATTCCGAATTGATACATATGCTACTGTGCTGGATCGTGTGGCGTTGCCCTTCCGGTACAATGTTGGAACGCTGGTTACTGGGGCGAATGCAAGCGCCATTGTAAAAGCAGCCGACAAAGTATATGAAACTGAATTTGCTTTGCATGACGTTGCCCTCTTTATTGCTCCAGTTGAACTGCCAATTGACGAAACCGAAGTAACAAATCTGATAACCGATATTGATGGTGTAACCGACGTTGTTGTTGAACCTACTGCGGTGTCCGTAGTGTTTGAAGACGAGGAACCTGACAATAGTACAATTGGACAGGTTCTACGTATACTCAATAGTCGCCCGAAAGTGAAACAACTTATCCGAAAAGGCTATACTCAAACGTTTAAGCCATCGGATGAAGACGGCCCTACCACGTACGTCTATTCCGTTTCGCGGAAAGTATGAAATACTCCTTTGTAGGTATGCCGTTGACCTTCCGGTTATCGGCATATCCTTACGGGTTAGCAGGCTATGTACGGGAATACAACACTAACAGGTATTTGATAGACATTAAGCAAATGCTTGATTACATCGAAGGACAACTGGTTAAGGTGCGTGCAGCATATGCATTCCCTACGTTGTTCACTCTTGTTAGTGTATACAGTGAGTTTACCAATACCTGTGTTGGTAACATTATGGAACCTGCTAGTTCTGTACGGAGAGGCCCCATAAGTTTTACGTTTTCTATAAGTCATTCAACTGTTGAAGCTGAACCTAAGCAAGTACAGTGGTTGACTGGGTACACGGCACAATGGTCTGGCTCAATTCATAGCCTAACTGATTTTATAACCATTAGTATGCCAATTGACGTAGCCACGCGATGCCGATTGCAACAAATGATGGAGCGTGACCAACGCCCAGTGTTCGACATTGTTGGTGGTTATACAAAGGCACTTGTACGTAATATCCAGCCGTCTCCGTATGATGGGGTTATGGATATCTATTTTAGGTACCCTATACCGAAAGCAATGTTCTACCTTGCAATCGACGACTGGAAGTATGTACTAGACTTCTGGAAAAGGATGCCCGACCTTATCCGAAAACCTTCATTATACGACGGAAAGTTTGCAGCATTTTACTGTACTGAAATAGCACCGCGATTGCCTGATTTTCAGCGTAGTAAATTCTATGCTGAGTACAAGGAAATAGTAGAGGATAGAGTACGTCAAGCTGCTTTGCGGTACTTGGCAAAACGTACTACCAAGGATGACGAGTATTTAGTTCCTTTACTGGCTAAGTTTGCAGATCCAGACGCAGTAGAAGACGTGGTATCTAATATGATTGTAGGGAAAATACCATGATTGCGTACGAAGGTCAGACAATAACGATTTACGAAGAGTTTTTAGACGAGTTTGAAGAGCCTGTATTTCCATCCGATAATGCAGGCCAGCCAAGGGTACGTGTGTATGACCATGAACGTGCACTGATTGCCGACGTTTATGCATCCCCACACAGAACAGAACCCGGTAAATGGCAAGCAGACATTCCTATCCCGAATATGGATATCAGGGATACGGTGCAAATTGTTGCGAAGTGGAGGTTAGAAAGTGACGAGGGTTTGTACACTGCTAAATCCACAATCGATGTTAGCCCAAACTCCGAAGGAAGGGATAGTGATTTAATCGTTATCTGCGGCGCGGACATGCGAATGTCTTTATCCCTGCCATTTAGGTACAAGCGGCCAGTCGCAGCACAGAAAGCAGATATCAAGTTGAAGATTCCTGCTAAGCCAGCGAAGCCCGGTGACAAGCTTAAATTTTCACTGTATGCAGATAACCAATCGATTTACGAAAACTTGGATGTAGAATCTCCCGGTATTGAAGTAGAAAGATTTAAGTCTCGCACGGTGGTAGATTTACCTGCTGTTGCTGGTACAGCACGCATGGCCCCGTTGGTGTTTTTTGCAACACATACACCACACAGATCCCGATCTACGCAGTATACATATAAACTGTGGGCAGTGACGCCGCAGATTATGCTTGCTGCTAGGGAACTGGAAGATTTTATAAACAAAGCTCGCTTGGCTAACATAATACCTGAGCTAGAGTACACACAATCCGACTTGTTAGAATATTTAACTCGCGGGTTGTACATGTTTAACATGCTGCCACCGAACATTACAAACTTTACAGGCACTAACATGCAAGGCCCCTTCATGGGTGCATGGCTTGTGTGCAGTTGCTACTACGCCCTAGGTGCCCAGTTGCAGGCAGAGGGTGCATTAGCATTTGATTTTGGTGGACAAACAACTAGCCTTAACGTGGATAGGACACCAGCTATCGAATCCGCACTAGGCAGGTTGGAAAACGAGATTGAAAATACAGTTAAACCATTTAAGAAACTATTAGGAAGGGCAAGCATACTGGACGGTGATGGATCACAAGGCGGTAACCTAATAGATACCAGTAAGGCGTTTGGTGTTCTAAACCTTTCAAATACGCCTATGACGAGGAATCCGATGTGGAACCGTAATGGTGGATGGTACCGCAGATTCTTTTAATTTAACTATGTACGTGTTATCCATTATCTGGAGAAAGAAATCATGGGTTTTTCCTACAAAAATGCAAGTGAAGCAATTCAAGCTGTTAGTCACAACGTAGCAGGCGCCGCCAGCAATATTCAGGTACGACATGCGTTTCAAATTGATGATCGCTTTGCTCGCATCGTTGCAGTGGCTAGCGCAGTGACTACCCCGGAAGACATTCAAAAATCGATTAAAGCACGCTTTAAACATGTGCTTCCTATTGCCGGTAGCTTCTACAGTGTTGCGTCGGATAGCCGCAATCATTTGTTTGAAGGTATCGTTGGTATTACACAGGAACGTGTTGTCCTTACCGAAGAAAACCGCGACCAGTACAAAGCAGTTGCTGCCAACATGTTTATGGATGCCGATGAAGAACTGTGGGCATTGAAAGCTACCGAAGGCGGTGACGTTCTGGTTAAATCCATTTGTGGTGATGATATACAAGTCATGCACCAGCTTATGGGTATTGCGTCTACTGATCACAATGACTTTTTGTATCGTGACCATGGGCAAGACACCGCTGCCATCCGGGCACAAATCCAAGGCGGTGACCTTATTGCCTACGTGAGTCCTAAAACTGCATCTGTAGCAATGGGTATTGCCTCGGTTGCATTTGACAATGCAGACGGTACTGATTCCTTCCAACTTCGCGTAACACGTGACACAGGTGAGGCAGAAAATATTCATCGTGAGTTGATCGTTGCGCTTGCCCACCACGAAATCGAAGACGAAGAAGCTGATCAGCAAATGGCTACTGCCTCCGCCAACATTGATCTGGCGCGTATTGACGCTTATTACGCTCGCGTGTTTGCTCGTCGTCCTGCCTACTACAAGGAGTTCATGCGCCGGTTCCGTAGCCATGCGTTCTTCTAATAAGAGTCTGTAATACAGGGGGCATTATGCCCCCTTTTTTCACAAGGGGACTGTATGAAAAACATGAAGCGTAGGAACACCGAAGAGGTAACAGACGCCGACTTTGAAGAGCTAAAGAAAAATGTATCGGCAACTAAGAAGAAACGTAAGAAAGAGAAGCCTGTAGAGAAGAAAGAGGAGAAAGAAGAAAAGGATATCAAGTACAAAGTAGGCCAAGAAAAAACACGTAAAAAGAAGGTCGATGGTACAGGTAAGAAAAAGAAAGCAGTAAAGTCTACTAGCGTTATAGACGTTAGTGGTGGCACCGAAGTAGTAGCGTTAAGTAAAAAACAGAAGGCTAAGATTGCAGTAACGCAAGAGAAAGCCCGTGAGGTTATACAGGAATATGCGGTGCTTGAAAGAGAACCCGCAGTTGATATGTATGACGCTGAATACCGTAGAATGTTTGAAAATTGTGTTGGGTTAATCTCTCGCCTCGAAGAGCAAATGGAAGACCGCATATATGCGAGGGATGGTTACTTGCTATTAGGTTTTTACAACCAACTGCGAGAAATCATTGCCGACCTACGGGCTACAAAGAACGTGGCTGGACAGGTAGACGATATACAAAACTTGCTGCTTAAACCTTTCCAGAAAGTAGCAGCACAATCCCTTATGGATATACATTACAACGTGTGCACCTTGTTGACCCGTTACGTAAAGGATAGTGACGTAGCGGAAGAAATCAAGAAACAAATGGGTGCCGCTTTTGTAGAAGCTGCTGAATCGCTTACGCAAGAATATGAATCTGCCACAGCACGCGCTCCACGGATATTCACATGAAACGACCTCATAAGTTTTCTAGCTTTGGTAAAAAAGCAGGCA
Source organism: Sphaerogastrella javana (assembly GCA_037040025.1). Classification (NCBI taxonomy): domain Eukaryota; kingdom Metazoa; phylum Arthropoda; class Insecta; order Diptera; family Drosophilidae; genus Sphaerogastrella; species Sphaerogastrella javana. The sequence goes on along the minus strand of JBANCZ010000001.1, from coordinate 66,324 downwards.
AAGGAACGGCTGCTAAAATTCGACGTACTTCTACAGAAGCATATGGTAGTCGGTCGGAGTGGGAAGCTGTATGTAAACGGGTGAAAGAAAGAGACGGGCATCGTTGTCGGCTGTGTAGCAGAACTGAACACTTAACTATTGACCATATACGGCCCGTTGCCCGTGGTGGTAATACAACAATGCAAAATCTATGGACGCTGTGTGCCTATTGTCATGCACAAAGACCTGGCCACAAGGCAGCAAAACACCTCATACTGGCAAGGACACGTAAATGAAAAGACCTGCCGGAGTACACAGTACGTTTGATCCAACATGGAAGAGTTTTTACACGTTACCCGGCGTAAAGAATTATTCGATACGTATGGTACAGGAATGTTTTCGTATCCTGTTAATGCAAGCAGACGTACAAGGAATCAAGTTACGTACTAACTGGGAGCAGTATATAAATGTAAAAACCTTATATACTACTTTACTAAACGCAATCCAAGTAAATGCAATAGGATTGTTTAAGCTACAGAATCATAAATTTGAAGTGGATCTCACTGTCAATGCAATGGTTAACGTAGTGGAAGCGTTTTCTGTGCGTGGTACGTTTATGTTACGCCCTCGGTTTAGTTCCAGTGTGGACAACGTATTACGCAGTTTAGAAGGTAGGCTAGTATTTAAACGGGCAGGTTATCAAAATGGTATACCCCAGCAACTGTTACGAGAAAAGAAGGTATCCATTGCTAGCTTAAAGGACGTAGACTTTGTAAAGGTTGTGCTTAACAAAGATATTTCGTTACGCATAGCCAGACTGGATAAGAACACACTTATTTTAAGTTATGAGGTGTTCTGTGACAAGAAGCTACCTGCCTTCCCTGATTTTGCACAGTCATTTTCTAAAAAATGGCACAGGTTTACCCAAGGAGTTACGATATGAGTATGCAAGATATTATAGACAATGTTGACGCAGCATTGTCTGTAGCGGATTCATCGGGTTTGGTTACCGATGCAAAGAAGCTCGAAACCATCCGGGAACTACTTGTCACTATCAAAAATGCAGCCCGTGACGTAGCGGTTGTCTATTACGGTAGTATAGTACCATCAGACCCTGCCTCGTTTCAGGAAGATCATTCCGAACAGATTGATCGCCTAGTAGAGAAACTGGGGGCTACACAATTCAGTTTGGTACGTAATAACTATTCCAGTGTTGACGCATTCGCACAGTACAGTTCCCCCATTGTACGTGTTTGTGTTGCTAGTGCTCTTCAAATACTGGCACAAAAAAATGGCGCTCGTCCAAGCCCCCTTTGGGCACAGATTATTTTGGCTAACGGTGTATTGCAAGCGGAAGGTGACGAATGAATCGTATATCCAATATGTGGGAAGAGAATTACATTGTAGCAGCGATGTACAATGCAAATCTTGCAACTGCTGCAAGTGGGGATATTGAAACTGGTGACGCTGCCACGGAACGTTATCGTAATGCTATGCGCCCGGTTGCACTCGACCCGGATCGCGAGCTTTCGTATGAACGTTTTTTCTACCCTGCCAGCGCAGGTAGTCGTAAATACCTTATCCCGCTGCTGGAAGCTATCAGTGCTACTACCTATCGTGTAAACCTTTTCTTCTCGTTTATGCGATATATCCTTAACTATGCGAATCATTACTCTCGCATGGAGCCATCCCAGCGTGCTGACGCCATTCGCCATTCTTTCCAGAATCGTGTTATTTCGTTAGACCGCGACCCGGCATTGCATGCTGCGGAAGTTACTTCTTTTATGCGGGCAATTCGTTTTGCTCATGGTAACTACCACGCTGTGCACGCCAGCAACAAATATACTGGTGGCGTAGACGTAGCATTTGCGGTAAAGGATCTTCACTACAATAGCACTGCCAGTGAGAACTTTGTTCTTATCGGGGCTGCTTTCAAAGAACCTTCCCCCACCTCGGTGCCCGATGGCTCTAATTACGGTGCGGCACAAGATTCACTAAACGGTGATTGGCAATCGGTACTGGGTAAAGCAATTACCGACGCTGCAAAAGAGATAAATATCTTCTTGTTCGGTACTGATAAAGCTACCGTAACAACGAGTGTAAAAAGCCACTCCCTGAACACGAATTTTGCAAAAATTCAGGACATTTGGGAAAAGCATACCGGCATTTCTTTGCCTCCATTCTTGCAAAATATTGAATTCAAGAATGACTATGCCGACGAATTTGTTATGGTTGATTTCATGCGGCCTGTTACCCGCTTGGTTTCTTACCATGTACAACAGAGCATTGACACCAGATCAACCGGCCAATCCCTGAGTCAGGATAACCGATTGGGGCTTATTGATCAGCTTATCAATGACCCATCAAAAGTAACCACACAATCTGTTCTGTTATCCTTTAATGTGTGCAGTACTTTCCGTTTCACACTGCCACAGGATATTGCTGCTTTTATTGGACAGACTGGTGAAGATGAACCCCTGTCGATTTCCAATATTTACGATTGGGCTTCTGTTTATTCTGGACAGTTCATGCGTCCTCCTGTGTCACAGACCAGCCTGTCTAACGACCGTAGTATTCCGATTAGTCGAATTCCACGATACGTGCAAGGGCCTGCCACCATTGGTAACATAGCAGACGCACGAAGGGCAAGTGGCCTTATTGTGGAAGAAGGTAAAACAGGGGATTACAAAGACCTGTATGTGACAAACACTGGTACACTTGCTGCTATGCCTAAAGCTTCTGCCTTGGCACAGTCGAATCTTGCCAAGAATTACGAAAAGGTCAAAAATGAGTTGCACGCTATATTGGCGCGTAACAATATTTCGTATATTCAATTCCGCAAAGCTATTCAAGGGAATAGCCAAGTTTCCCGTGTTGCATTCCCGCTTATGTCACAGACTGACCTTGACAAACTTGCGGAATTGCAGGCTGAACTGGCTACCTATTCCGGTTGCTTGTTGAATTTCAACTGGGACTATAACCTGTCGGTAGTTGCAAATAGTGACTCCAGTGTTACGCCTTCCGTTGGTAACGGTTCCGTACGACCCGACGATATTACCGTTGCGGAATACCTCGGATATAACATGGCACCAGAAGGTGCAACACCTGTGCAACGGGGATTTTCTGAATCTCTATATGTTATGGTGAATAACGTATCACCAGACGTTGCACGGACAAGCTCCAAGCTTGCATATGGTATGGATGGACGAGGGGAACCCAAATTCCCACGGTCTACCGTCGTTCAAGACATCCTTACTCTGTACATGCAGCTTGCATACGTCGATAAGAAAGTACCGGAAATTGAAGAACTCATACGACGTGCTAAACAGGCAGTCGGCATAACGGAGATTCCGAGAAGAACGGGAAATCCGAAGTATGAACCTGCATACAATATATATTTTAATGACGTTAACGGTGCTCTTTCTCGTTCTGCCTATGCCGACCTTCCTGCCGCGATCTCCATTTTACTGTCGGACGTAATGATTACTGCGGCGGGTGTGGCTGGTAAATGGTTGTACAATGAAGTTGCAGCCGATAACGCAGGTAGTGTTACAGCCACTGTAGAAGAACTGCCGAACCATCCAGATTACTTTGATATTTCTAAATCCACGATGGCTGACTTTGGACGCCTGTATCGTCAATTTGGCGGGCAGTTGTTCTTGCAAGTTATGCAATCTATATTGACTGTCCCGATTGAAGAGTTGTTTGAAAACAGGGCACTGAAAAAAGAAGTGACCCTGAAATATAAACCCGTAGGTGGTAGTGACCAACCTACTGATATTGATTATGGGTTTGTGCAGCCAACCAACCGCCGTATTTTGACACAAATTATTCCAATAGTACGTATGTTGGCTGATTATGTGCCGAACTACAAAACAGTGTATGATGCAGCAACAGCGTACATCGAAAGCATTAAACCCGTTGATCTTGACTCGGAAGATATCCATGTTCCGGGATTGGTTAACGATCCAGAATCGCCACGTTCTATTTTCCCCCACCAGTTGGATACGCAGCGTCATATGCGTACTGCAACGCCACCGCCTTTTGTATTTTTGGCATTGGCTCCGGGTGGTGGTAAAACGTCGCAAGGTGTTATTGATATCGGCGCACTCATGCGGGATATGGAGGCCATTGGTGAAGAGGTTAAACCTCTGATCATTTGTCCTAACCGCTTGGTTGAAACTTGGTGTGCTGAATTCAAGTATTTCAATGGCGCCAACATGAACGTGTTCCCGCTCACAGCAGACGTGCTTGACCGCTGGGGGCCGAAACGTTTGATGGAAGCTGCATTGGCTGCTCCTAAAAACACTGTGTTTATTACAAGTATCACGTTCTGCGGTGGACGTACCTTGAACCTGAACATTGCAGGTGCATTCTTGCCTGCTAGTACAAACGCAGAAATGATTCGCGCAATTGGCTGTAACTACATTGCGATTGACGAATCACACAACCTCAAGCGTATTGGTAAAGTACGCCATGAGTCGGTAAAAGCCATCACCACTAGTACTCATGTGAAATGGTTGCGCCTGCTTACTGGTACTGCGATGCCAGACCGCGCCAAGGATATCGAAGGCCAGATTGCGCTGTATAGCCCGCATATTTTCCGTGCTGGTGAAATTGCGAACGTGGCGGAAAGAGATAACAAGGTAGAATCTGAAACAATTGTTATCGATGGTGAAGAGGTAGGTACATGGACACCTCTGAGTCCTAAACGTGCAATCGACAAGATGAATCGTTATTTCCCCTACGTTGTGAAAAAACGTAAGGATTGGGCATGGATGTTGCCCGGTGCAATTGAACAGTTCCACGCAGTTAACATGGTTAACGATGGGCCTGACTCACAAGAAACAGCAGAAGAAATCGAATTGCAGAAATTGCATAACGATCTGTATTCTCTTGTGCTTAAATCTACCATGGACGAAATCCAAGCCCTTACCGAAGCAGCCGAACGAGCAGCCCGCCGTAAGAGCGATGATGACGAAGATGACGAAGAAGTTGATCCAGACTTTTCTGGTGAAAGCTTGGCGCAAACTTTGTGGGAACAACACCTTGCCCGCTTTGAACGTTTGATTATTGCGCCGCAATATGACCGTTCTTACGACGAGGTATTCCAAGGAAAAGGAGCAGGCTTTAAATCTCACAAAGCTCGCTATATTGCGAATTTGACTAAGGCCCACTTCAATCCGCCACAATGGTCGCGTGACGGTATGATTCAGCCATTTGGATCTAGTCGTCGTAACTTGCGTGAGTACGATACTGTTGAGTACAACGATAAGCTTTATGTTGTGCGCAAATTTGATCGTGAAACTCCACGTTACCGGAATCTGCCCCGTGAAGTTGCTACTACTCCACCGCCAGAAGCACCGGAATACTGGAAAGAAGAACCACGTGGTAAGCTGCTAATTATCACGCGCTTTAACTTCTCTGCCACTGCCATTGTTGACGCACTTCCGCCTGAGTATCAGGCAATGACAGTGAAATTTACAGGAGACGAAGCGGATAAAAGTGAGAACTTTAACCGTTTTATCACCGACCCCAAAATTCAAATCCTTGTTGCAAACGAACAGGGTATGACCGAAGGGTTCAACCTGCAAATTGCTTCTCGTATGATTCGTGCCGAAATGCCATGGGGGCCAGGTGCAATCACACAGACAGCAGCACGTATCTTCCGACCAGACCCGAAAAATGCAATTGGTGGTCAGTTGAATCGTGACGTAATTAATCTGGACTGGGTAATGTGTGACCAGACCATGGAAGTGTCGAAGCTGGCACGGATTATTACGAAAACCTACAGCACGTTGCAATTTGACGAGGCTGATAACCCACGGTACACAGAGTTGTTCCAGACTCGGGACGTACCTAACGAGCATGATTATCCTGAACTGCGCTTGTCCATCGAAGCACTGGCTAACCGGGAAAGTATCCAAGACCCCAGTTCGCTATTCTTTGGTTTGCGTGAAATCTATGGGGAAATCAACCGTATTGAGGCACAGGAATTTGCCGATATGCGTAAAACCCAAGTGGCTGCAATGCTTCCAATTACACCGGAAGAATCATTGCCCGGTTCTTCCTTCTTGGAACAACGGCCATTTGTAGATAACCAGACGCTTCCAGATCCGAAGAACTGGAAAATGCTCACAGTAAATAACTATATTCGTGCAGGCAACTTGTTGCCCGAAGGAAGCACAGATATCAGGGAAAGTGAGTATGAGCGTTTGGTCGGTATGCCAGTGGTTACGGAATTCGGTACAGGACGAATCGTTGCCCTTAACCTTCGCCGTAAACCTTTTGTAGGTCTATCGAGCGTAAAAGTAAAACTGAAAAATCCTCCGGTTGGTATCAAGGAAACCATTACCACGTATCTGCCCGTGACTCACGTTGTTACTGGACGTGTTTCTGCGCAAGATAATCTTACTTACTTCGACGTTTCCCTGAGTTACACACAGGCAGACGTTAAGAAGGAAGAAAAAGAACGTCGTCGCTTGGAAGAGGAAGCTATCGAGCAAGAACGGCAGCGTGAACTGGAAGAGGAAATACGGAAGCAGCAGGAAAAACGTGACGCTCGTATCATTGCCAAACGTAAGGAAGACGGGGCAGTACGGAAGAAAAACGTCGAGCAGGGCCGTGACCCGAACCATGGTATTTACGAAACAGAAGGTGGTATCGTAGATATCGGTACACGTTATAAGGAAGTAGAGGAAGGAATTGGACAAGGGAATGCAACCAAACCTGCAAAAGTAATACCAGCGTCTAAGTCTCGCCGCATTATTACACCGGAAGAAAAACCAGAAGTAGACGTATACCCTGCGTACTACCATGGATACGCCACATTGGAAGCGGAGTATGACGATGATGCACCTGTTGACCTGAAAAAACTCGGGTTTAAACATGTGGAACCTTATGCATATGCAATAGTGGATAACAAAAAACGTTTCCATGCTGTGTATGATTGGCTGGATAGTAACTTTGACCTCAGTGACCGTACCGTGCGTGTGATCGAGCAGATTAACTCTGCTTTTGAGAAAGGTACGGTGAATAAACACAAACTGTGGTATAGCGTTGATCTGGCCCCCATCAGTACGCTGCCTTCGTTCTTTAGCATCAACAAGCGTATTGTAGAAAATCGTCGTGAAGTGCGGGTTTACCCGGTATTCATGCACGACCACGTAATGCTGTGTATCGACCTGCGGACTAACCCAGCGTTTGTGAAATATGTTGGTAGTTCTGTTCCGGGGGCATCCACTAAATTCCTGCGCAGTGAAGGACATTGGTTCTACTTTGCCCGGAATAAGTCTGATATCAAGCAAAAAATCGCTGAGATCAAACGTAGTGGGTACACGGTAGACAACGAAAAAGCTGCATTGAAAGAGTTGACTGAAATCAAGTTCAACTACAAAAAGTAGCTAATTCATAACGGGACAAGGAAGTCCCACTTTGAAGGACACTAGTAATGCAGATCAGAAAAGTAGAATTGGAAGCCCAACAAAGGGTGCTAGCCGATTTGGGATACTATAAGGGTGCCGTGGATGGCATATGGTCTACCGCTTCTATAACTGCAAAGGCACAGTATGAAAGAGATCCTTCTTTTGTGCCTGCTGTGCCTAATGGTGGATTGCCCTTTGCAGCAAAAGAACGATTGCCACGTGCACTTATCTGGAATAAACACTTGCTGACTTTGCGCGTGCCAGTATCAGTGCCTGAGCCAGTACAAAAAAGCGTTACCATTACGGTACCCAGCGAGGTAGAAGAACCCGAAAAAAAGAAGGAAAGCGAACCAAAAAACGTAAGCGGAGGTAACACCAATGTCGATGGTACGCAATGATATAGAACTGTATTACGCATACCTAAACATCGGCCCTACTTACCGTATATTGACTACGAATTTTCCACGGCTAGTAGCAGGACATTACTCGTCGGATTACTTTGGGTTTTTTGGGTTAGGTAGTGGTGAATTTGAAACGCCTACCCCAGTATTTCCTGATATATACACGCACATTGAACCACTGGAAAACTTAGACATTCATCTGTTAACCTTCCTGAACAGGACAGACTTCCTAGGTTACTATGACTGTGGTGGTTCTAACATTGGCGTAGTTTTACGTGGGGGCAAAGGAAGCCTCTATGATATTCCAGTGAATTGGGAAGTATACACACAGTTGGGAACAAAGGAACACGCTGTAGATACATTACGTGCGTTTTCCCGTGCACACGTTGCTTACCCGACACGGGAGCAGCAAAATGCTCGTATTGCTGACTTGATATGGAACGTGCAAAAGCTGTGACCAACCCCGCATCTCTGAAAAGGGCTGCGGGGTTTTTTGTTTGTGTAAAAGTGTAAATACCAAGTATATGCCTACATTCCATTCAGGGGGTGTTTTTTGAAATATACATATGTTGAATATGAGCATAAGTATAGTAAGTCACTGCGTAAATTTGCGTCAAAATATGACATAACAAGTTTTGATTACGTTAAGCTTCCCAAACACACGACGGACAAGCCGTTAGGTAAAATTCTGTTTGTATTGGACTACATGCCACGTGAAGCTTTGCGTGGTAAGTTGTTTGAGGGTGCTACAGGTGAACTGCTGCGCAATCTGCTTGCGATAAGTAACAAGTACTACAATGCTCCCAACGCAATTGATTCTTTCGACTGGATGGCTATCAGCTATAACAGTCTGAAAACGCAAGGCATGGCTCCAACTTTTGTTGAAATGGCAAAGCAAGAGTTTGTGTCACGCCTTCACTACGTAATTGCAAAGTATAAACCAGACACAGTGGTAACCTTCGGGCGAGATCCGGGTGAAGCATTAAATGGTGATTACTTTCAGAAATTTGCTGGTACCCGAGGTGTACAGTATCAGCATTTTTATGGAGTGCCCATAAAAACCAAAGTTACAAGTGGAACAGACAGCCATTCTTTTAAGCATGTGCCAACATTGAGCCTGAACGCCTTGCAGCGTGACGAATCTGGTATGGCCCTTGCTGGTTATGTTGCCCGCAATTTGTTGACGCCATTGAACAAAGGGAAACTACCTTATAAGATTCCTAAACTGGATTTTAAAATCCAGATGGTTGATACCATAGCAAAATTTAAGAAAATGCTAAAGGTGTTGGTCAATGCGGAAGTAGTGGCTATCGATACTGAGGCCCGTAACCTAAACCGGCGAAAAAACTATACTGTAACATGGCAGTTTGCAGTTGACCACAAGGTTGCATACATTCTGCCTTTCTTGCATAAGGATACGCCATTCCTGCCAGACGAATTGGAGTACATACGCAAGAAGCTGCGCCGTTACTTTGAAAAAGACAGCAAGAATAAAATAAACGTATACGCTAACGCCGGGTTCGACCTTAACATGGCACGTCGTGACCTAGGCGTTCGCTGGTTTAAAACAAACGTCCATTGTTTGTTTGCTGGCGAGTTTGCACACGATGAAAACATGAAGTGGTTACAGGGTGTAGCAGGACGTAACTACTATTCATTGTTGAACCTATCTATGCAGTATGGATGCACTGCCTATTACGACTCGGACTTTGGTAAAGAGCAACGGGCATTTATTGCTGATACTGATTTGGCTGGGCCTGTGCTGCACTACATGGCCCTAGACGTTATCATTCCGATCCATATTTATAGGTTGCAGCTACAGAAAGCGAAGGATAGTGAGTATGATAAATATGAGTCGGTGGTTGGTGAACAACTTAGCGACGTAATCCATACGTTGAGTAACCTTGAGTACAACGGCAGTAATGTTGACATTAACTGGTTGTTTAAACTCAAGACCAGTGATAGCGCACTCATACAAGAGAAAAACAAACTACTCAAACAACTGTACGAGTCCAAAGGCGTACAGAAAGTAAATAAAATGCTACAGAAACTCACAGGTGCACCTCCTGTGGGTATTATGGGCCGAGTAGAAATGAAACTGTTTAATGTGCGTAAGACTGCACATACACAGATGCTATTTTTTGACGCCCTGAAATTAAAGCCTCTGACAATTGGTAAGAACGGGCAAGGTGCTGTAGATAAGCAGTTTGCTAAGAAGTACAAGGAAGTACCAGAGGTAGCAATATATGCACAGTTGACAGCGGTTAACAAGCTGTACAACTCTTACGTAAAATCGTTCATTAAGCGGTTCAGTGAAGACGACGACTTTAGGTTTGATAAACGCATTCGGCCTAGGGCAGGTTATCTTGACGTAGTTACTGGACGTACAAGTATTAAAAACCCAGCACTGCAAACAATCCCGGAACACTCTGCACTCGGTAAAGCAATCAAACGTGTTTTTGTTGCAGCGGAAAATCGAATAATTATCAAGGTGGACTATGCGGCGCACGAAGTACGTGGATGGGCGCTAATCTCCGGTGATGAAGAAGTTGCAGGTGTATTCCGTATCGGCCTTAACTTGAGGCGGAAGTTTAGGAAAGCCCCAACTAAAGAGTTGGCCGCTGAGATTGTGTTGAAGGGTGACCCGCACAAAATTAACGCTGCTTACTTTTTCCGAGTGGAAAACATTGCCGATGTTACACGTTCATTACGGCAGGCAGTAAAACAAGTAATCTTTGGTCTGATCTACCAGCAGGGTGAAAAAGGAACTGCGAAGTCAATTGACGCAACCGTAGAGGAAGTAGTAGCGCTTAAAGAGAAATTCTTTGCTCGCTTCCCTGTTGGTGCTGGCTGGTTTGATAAGATTAAGAAGTTTGCAAAAGATCATTTGTATGTGCAGTCTCCTGTTGGACGTAGGCGTCACCTGTGGGGCTTGTTGACACCTAAGTCTGTGGAAGGATCAGACAACATCATTGCGCGTAATGAACGCCAGTCGGTTAACAGTCCTGTACAAGGAATGGGTTCTGACTTCATGACTGCTGGTGCTCGCTGTATTGAACGTAGGAAGTATCAGCACTATGAGAAGACCGGGCATATGCCTGATTTTTATCAAGTAAACAGCGTGCACGATAGCCTTGAGATTAGTTGCGCGTATGAAGACTTCTGGTTGGCTATTGCAATGATCGAGAAAGGACTCACAAGTGATGTAGAAAAAGTAATGATGGAACGTCATAACTTTAAATTCCACGTCCCATTGGAAATTGACTTCGATATCGGTGGCTCACTTAGTAACTGTATTGGCTGGAACTGGGCACTTACTGGTGAATACGGCACCGAAGCAGTGGATAAGAAATTCTGCATGGATAAAATCTTGCAAAGCACTTTGGAATGGCAGCGTGACGAGCTTGGGTACAATGTAGACGTAGACGCTACCATAAAACTAATCAACAAAGGTATAAACAATGGGCCTGCTTGGATTAGGACGCAGCGTGACTACTTGCAAGAGAAAGGTATGGTTGACGAGTTCGGCAATACTGTAAAGCGTAAAAATAAGGTAGTATCGAAGATTACTAGCCTAGTAAAACGCAAGAAGACAAAGCCAACCGTAAAGAAAGCAGCGTAAGGAATTATAGTAATGAAAATTGTTGAAGGTGAAAAACTTAGTTGTTCGTTTACTGGTAAGGAGTTTGCTGCTGCTGTAGCCAAGTTGTCTGCTGTGATCACCTATGTAAAGGCAGACGATACGAAATATGCTCTACTGGTTACGAAAGACCACAAGATTTATGTTGTTGGTGCAAGCTCCGACGCAATCGCGTGTATCCTGCTTAACGGAGAAGGCAACGTAGCTGGCTCTATCCGTCTTGACGCCCCAACCTTAGCTAGCGTTATAAAATCTAGGGCAAAGGTAGACGCAAAAGCAACTCCGGGAAAGCTTGAGGTGAAAGCAGTTACAGGGAATTTTAGCATCAGTGTTGACGTAAAAGCATACGACACTGATGATATCATATTGTTAAAGAGCCAGTTGGTGCCACAAGCGGAGCCAATTGGTAAAAAGCTGGTAGCTTTTATCCAAAGCGCTGTAAAACGTGTGCAGCTAACCGACTTTTATGGCGGTACGGAATTACCAGTGTTTTTCACTACAGGTAACTCCGGTTCAATTGCGTACTGCTTTGACTCTTACCACTTGGCTTCCTACACGAAGAAAAAGCTAAAGGGTAGTCCATTACGGATGGCACTTCCTGCAAAGGCTTTTTCCGTAGTATCGAAATTTATGGATGCTGCCGACGTTAGTCTGTCTCTCACAGGCGGTCGCCTTTGCATACAGAGTAGCAACTATATAGTTTCGATTCCTGAGATACAGGTATCGGATGACCACTTCCAGTTACCTCTTATGTTTTTGAAAGAAATGCAAAAGCGGGAACCTGTGTGTACTGCCGACGTTCCCGGTGCTGCAATTGGTACTATCTATGATATGCTTACTCTGGTGGACAAAGACACTAAGATGGCGTTTGATATGACGAAAAACAGTATCAAACTAGCAATGAACGGGAAAGGTGGTAACGTAACCGATTCATTCCCGACTAAGTGTGAAGGTAGTCCGATGAACACCCGCCTAGACCCACGTCTTTTTATCGATGTGATTGGTAAGGTTAAAAGTGAGAAGACGGTAAACCTACGTTTTTACAAAGTGAAAGGTGCAATGTCAAGTTACTTTGTACAGAGCACAGTAGACAAGGGCAAGCTGATTCTCATGGGGCCATATGATGAGGCTAAGTAGTGAGTGTTAGTCCTGTTTTCTCGTTGGCAGACCCCTTTACGTACACTGTCCAAGAAACATATTCATTTGAAAATTTTGGTGCTGCACATGATGGGCACCATGTCGCAATCTTCTTTAGGAAACTGGTTGATACTACCATTCACATAGACTACATGAACCCATACGTGTTAAATAGGTTTTGTAATCTCTATAATTTTGTAAATGGAAGAGGATCTATTTACGGCCAGTTGTTTGTAATCAGTGACGTGACTAAGCTTAGGTTGTCTAAGTACCGTATGAGTATCCAGTGTAATAAACGGGAAACCCACGACTTTGCCTCGTTGCCTGTGACAGTAGCTAAGCAAAAGCTTTTATTGATGAAAGCCAGCTCCGGTAGTGTGCTAGCATTGTGTGGTTACGAGCAATCTAAATATCTGGTAGAGGAACCAAGTAATGGATAACATAAATGAGTATGACCTAGAGCTAATTCGTAAGTTAAAGCCACTAGGTCAACAGTATTTAGTGAATAAGTTTTACATAGATAGAGTCCGTTATGCACTTGGGTTATCAGACGATAATAACGTAACTGAACCCCCTGCTTGGCAACGGTTCGACAATAATAACCGGCGAATTGCGGCTGCTGCCTGTGTTGTAACTGGCCAGTTATTTATTGGTGTGCGTCACTTTTGTCCGGTAATGCAGCTAGCACTAGACGCCGCTGGTATACCTAGAAAACTAAAAGATAAAAAGCACGATCTGATAACAGACCAAGGGTTTGTAGATCAGTATGGTATATGGTTGAGTCGGGAACAAGCCTACCCGATTGCAGAGGCCGCAGGCCAACTACTACCGGGAAGACATGCCACCAACAAGCGTATGCTATTCTCCGAGAATTACGTATGAATACTGATGTTGTCCATAGAGCAATTCATGGTAATGTGCAACTAGCATGTTCTGCTATGACTATGCCAAGCTTAACCTACGAGGAATGCAATGATTCACAATTACAGTTGTATTCCATTGCGGTAACCGAAGTAACTAAAGATATTCCTGAGTGGTATGCTATTGTGTCTGCTATGTTCCCTTTTTCAGACACCCCCTATGGGGAGCTTTCCAAATTATGTAAACATCTAGTAGATACGACATATGGTTGTATCCTTTCCCACATCGAAGAGGATGAATAAATGACTTCACTTGATAACATTCAAATTGCACACATGCTGATTGGCCTGCTGGGTGGTCTGTTTAAATCGCATGACGAAGAAATGCCCGAGGTAGACGTTGACGAGTTGGCACGTGAAATCTTGACCTTCTCGGATGAAGCTGCTGATTTTTACAATGACTACTCGGACTTGTTCCCTTTCCAAGAGCCTGATTTTTATGCTCTGTCTTCTGTACAAACCGAACTGGTTGAGCACATCCACTATATGTTCAGTGGAATCATTCGAGAGTGCCTGTAATGGATCATAAGTCGATAACAAGGCTGATCAAGAAAGACAAGAAATACAAAAACTTCAAGAATTCATTTAGCACAAACCCTAACTTTTCGTTAGACTTTACCGAGCTACATGAAGAAGTGGCAAGGATGCACGTAACCCGTAAAACACGTACGCTAAAAAGGAAGTCTCACGGCTTCCTTGAAAACGTTGTTGACGGGATGCTGCATGACCAGTCAATCCGTAGTCGCTGCGCTGAAATACAGGCATCCTGCTTGCGTATCCGTACAGCGATAACGGAAACCCTGAACAACCTACGCGATTATTTATTAGTCGCGTATGCCGACTACATAAAGCGACTGGGTGCACAGGCTGAACGAAAGGCGTTTGTAGAAATTGTACTTTCTACTTTCTACGTTTACCTAGACCAAGTGACACAGTTAGAAGCCCACGCTGATATTGTCATTCGTGATATAGATAAGGCAGGCTATATGTATACAAACCTTGTGGCAGCAGTTGATTTGTTGACTAAGCCAGAACGAACAATGATCTAAGGAGTAGTACGTGGCGGGTCGTTCAAAGATTATCGTCAGTGATAAAGTGTACGTGCCTGCAATTGACGTTAGTGAGCGGCGTGTACGAAAACACTATGAACAAGCTTTTTTCTCAGACTATGGGTGCCGTGGATGTGAGTTAGCGTCTACGCGCCCACAGCCTGAATGCAAAAGCTGTGAAAACTTTAACGGGCATTACAAACTATTTAACACGAAACACATAAACGGAGTAGACTACGTTGGCCTACCTACAGGCGACCGTGATAACATTCCAACAAAACTTAAAATTGACTATGACGACTACAAAATCGTAGACAAGCGAACGAAACAACAGTTTGACTACAAGATTAAGCTAAAGCTGGCGGATGGGTTAGACTGGTATGACTTCCAGAAGGAAGCATCCAGTACCATGAGTGATATTAAGTACGGGCTATTTGTTATGCCTCCCCGTAGTGGTAAGTCACTGACAGCTTTGCGTACAATCGTTAAGATTGGATACAAGGCGTTAATCATTGCCGATCAGTATGACTACCTGAATCAGTTTGCTGACGATATCCGGCAAACAACTAACCTGCCGCGCCTAGAAAGAAAGACAGGTAAGAAATTATTCGGGTTTATAAAGAAGAAAGAAGATTTAGAAGATATACAGATTGGAATTATTACGTATCAGTCCTTGCTGGGGCCAAAAGGTCGGAAACTACAGCGAGCAATTAACAAGGTTATTGGTACTGTTGTATGTGACGAGGTGCAGGCAGTAGGTGCTCCTGAATTTTCGGGTGTCATGAATAGATTTAAGTCTCACGCTCGTATGGGGTGCACAGGTACAGAAAAGCGAAAAGATAAAAAGCATTCGATTATATTTTTGGTGGTTGGCAACGTAAAGTACCGATTGAAACGTGCTCAAATGCAGGCAAAGATGCTGCTTGTTGAAACCAACTATGTGTCCAAAGGTGTTTTCCAAGGAAAGGTCGGATACAGTAAGTTATGCAAAAGCTTGAGTCAAAACGCTAAGCGTAACAAGGTTATTTTGGATTGGATCAAAGCAGACCTTGCCAACGGACATAGCATAATGCTACCTGTTATGACTAGGGCACATGTGTTCCAGTTAGTAAACGACATAAACAATATGATTGGCTATGAGGTAGCCGCACCGTTTGTAGGGGGCGCTACTAAACAGAACAAGTTAGCACGGGATAAGGTAAAGGCCGACGCCATCGCCCGAAAGATTCGAGTTGTTGTAGGTATCCGAAAACTGTTAATGAAGGGTATAAACATTCCACCATGGTCTTGTTTGTATTACGTGATGCCTATGAATAACATAGACAATTGGAAGCAGGAAAGCTCGCGTATCCTAACAGAATGTAAAGATAAGAGGCCACCTGTGATACGGTTCTTTGCAGACGTTAAGGCAAAGGCTTCTTTACGCTACCTAATTCACACATGGAATCACACATTGCAGTTCAACCACGTGCCTACCCCTACTGCGCTGGCTCGATTTAACAAGTGTTCAAAAGGTATGTTGTCTGCAACGGCCGAGGATTACGAAGTTGATTTTGAAGATCCAAAGGTCGGGCGTAGTGTAGAAGGAACAATTGAAGTAGGTGGGATATTTGGTGAAATTCTATCGTCCCGAGCAACAACTAAGCGATCTCGGAAATATTAAATGAGACAACCAGCCCCTAGATTAAAGTTTAATTATGACGCTTACCGTGTCAAACAGCTAAAAACACTCGGTGTGGACGGGGCTGCTTTTTCCTCACTAAAAAGCCCTTTTTTGTTAGACGACGTGCTTACGTCCATCACGCCTTATGTACCTGCATGGCTACCAGATAATTACAGCATACCTAGGACAAGTATAACTAGGCAAATTGATGGATGTCACCGTATGCTGCGTTCCCCTTTAAAAGGTAGTCCAATCGTATGCATAGGGTCAATGGTATCAGACGATAGGGCAAAGTTTCTAGCAATGTCCTTTATGGATGCTGCCCTTGACGCAACTATTGAAAAAACTAGAGGTAAAAAACTACCCATATGGCATCGTGTTATGGGTGGGTATCAAGACGACCTACGGGACAAGGAACGCAAACCATTGTCCATGATTGTTATAACCAATGTAGGCATCGACTCGACTGCACAGAAGATTGAAAAGGTACGCGATATATTGGAGAAGTATGACGATATTCCTCGCATAATCGTTGTAAACGGTAGTGACCCGGTTTCCTTCATTGCCGAGAAGATTAGAAAGAACGTGCAATTCGCTATGTTTTTGAATAGTGTTAAGAGCAAGAAAGAAGATTTGTTAGACTTACTATAGGGGTAATTATGAATAGGCTGATACTAACGCCAGAGCATTTAGATGAAACGTATGAAATGCACGTGACGTTGCAGGGATTAGTTGCCCTGCAAGATGCCGCCATAGCCGAAATGACAGCAGCCATTGCGTCAGGTAAATATATGCTGGATGACGATGAAGATCCATTTAAAAAGATGGAAGATATTGCACCAGAAAGTAACTTACCTGTAACTGGTACTAGTCTGGTTCTTGTTGATAACGAAAGGGACGAGGAACCACCTGCTACCGTACTATATAATGATGGGGATAAGGTAGTAAAATCTGAACAAAAAGAAACGGATAGCATACCAACTCTAAAGGAAATACTACGTAAGATTCGACAGGAAACCCACTACGATAAAATCTTGCGCTATGACTCCGCTATGCGGGCCAAGCTTTCTTCTATATACAAAGACTCAAAGGAAGCATTCTCACAGGACGACACCGCACAGCTTATATTCCTTTGGGTGTATGTGAAATATTTAAAAGCTAAACCGATGCAGGTAAACCATTACATGTATAAGTGGATAGCCGCATACAGTAACTTTATCCATGCAGAAATGCGGATTAGTTTGCAGTCAACATTGAACGAAATCGTTCACCAGTATTACAATGGTGATAAGCAGCAAGCACTGCGTAGATTTAAAAACTTGCGATCTCGCTAAGGGCCTTTTTGGCCCTTTTCGCGTTTTAATCCCTATTTAATTTAAATATGAGGTATTATTTCAATAGATAATGGGGTTATTACTATGGCATTTGACGATACTAGTGCAGGTGTGTATGCACGGGAACGTGACGTATCTGCAAGGGGTTCTGCTCCACTCAGCCGTTCTACTGCGGCGATTATCGTGGAATCTAGTCGCGGGCAGGTTAATGAGTGGATAGATAACTATGACGTAGAAGAGCTACGTCAGCGTTATGGCAGTACAAATCCGTTTATCTTTGGCCCGTCATTGAATTGTGCGGAACACCATGCAAAACAGTCTGTGGTAAAAGTAAAACGTGTGGTTGATGCTGCTACCGCACGTACGGCAGGTGCCTACTTGTCCGTAGACGACCTTAGCGCAGACCGTCCGATCTTGAAGTTGGTAAATTTTGATGATGGTTCCAACACGCCACAAGGTGTATTGGGTGACCCTCTCACCACGCTTGGGTTTAGCCGTGCTGATCCGGCTGTTACCAATGTCCTTCTTTACGTGTGTGCTATTTCTCCGGGTAGTTGGAGTGACGAACTTACTATACGTATTCGTCCTTCGGCCCAGCTTGGAACAGACCCCGGTGAATTCAGTGATATTTATGATTTTTACTTGGAAGTCTTTGTAAACTTTGTAGGCCCTAACAGTATTCCGGTGGAAACTTTCTTGTGCAGTCGCACCCGGAAGTTGAACGGCATGGGCTATCAAATGTTTGTTGAAGACGTAGTTGCTACGTCTAAATATATTCGAGTCAAAAACAACGAACATTGCCCACGTGTTGCCGTATATGGCACTGTTATGGAACACCTTGCTGGTGGTGATAACGGCAATCGTGTGTCTGCACAAACCATAATCGATACGTGGGATGAATTGTCCGATTTTGAACTGTACGACGTACAAATTTTCATTAATGGCGGATACACAGACCCTCGTATTCAACGTAAAATGGATAGCGTTGCACGAACCCGTGGTGACGTAATTCCAATTATCGACCCACCGTTTGATCGACAAGAAGTTGCTAGGTTGGTTGATTATCGTCAGAATACACTGAACCTAGACACCACTTACACGTGTATGTACACCCCGTATGTTGAATTGCGGGATCGTAGTACCAATAAAAAATATTGGTGCCCACCTTCTGGTATGGTTGCTGCCCAGTTCGCGTATACCGACCGGGTAAAAGGTTATTATTTTGCACCAGCCGGTCTACGTCGTGGTTTGCTTGCTGTACTGCGGTTGTTTAAGGTTTATTCTTTGCCTGAACGTACTGCATTGGAACGGGCCGACATTAACGTAATTCGTAAAATTGGAAATCGTTACGTCATATTCGATGCGATTACTTTGTCACGCCAACAAACGAAATTGCGTAATATCAGCCTTCGTCGGCTCTTTAACGGTATCAAGCAAATCATCCGTGCCCGCTTCTTGCCGAACCTGTTTAACCCGAACGACACCTATGAGCAAACCGCCGTACGTAAAAAGGTGATTGCTGAAATCGAACCAATTAAAAACAATCGTGGTATTCGTGAGTACGAGGTTATTGTTGATTCTCGTAACAATTCGAGTGCCGGGTTGGCAGCAAATGATATGAACGTCGATATCGTCATTGACGGTTCCGATACCATTAGACGTATTCACCTAGGCGCTGATATTCGCAACTCTGGTGAATCTATTTCTTTCGTAGAAGATTGAGGAAACATTCATGGAAAAGCGACTTTCAGACTTTATCCTTGCTACAAGGGTAATTGCCGACGTAGAGAATTTGGACGCAGGTAACCCGCAGGTTATTCGTGTTAGCAACCCAACTATTCGTCGTGTGACCACGGTGGTAGCTGCATTGCAAGAACCTGTAAATCAGGTGCTGCCGCTTAACGTTGTGTGGTTTGTGTATGACCCGGTTAGTAACAATTACCTGAAAGCGTTGCAACGGGTATCGAAAGACCCCGACGCTTTTGCTGGTACGCAATTCACATGGAAGGAAATCGAAACATTCGATGAATTACATGCGGCCCAGTATTACGACGCCGAGGATACCCTTATCCTGAACACTGAGGCACCGATTCCGGTTGCTACACAATCAATCCTTGGCGTAGTACGTACTGCCACACAAGCAGCGGCTGGAACTATTCCACAGGCTGTTTTGACTAATGACCCTCGCATGAGTGATGCACGGGAACCACTACCCCATACGCATCCAGAAGTGCCTGCTACTCAAATCAAAACACGCACAGGCGTATTGAATATCACAGGGCCTGAAAATGGTGTGGTAGTACCGGGCATGGTGTTGTTTGCTACTAGTCCCACTTCTGCTGTGTGGAGACTTCCGACTGCTAACGATTACGCAAGGTAATAAACTATGACACTTTCCGAGTTTATTGAAGAAAAGCTTGCAATTGCTTTGCAATGGCGCGGCCTTTCCGAGCTAAACCCGGTTCATATTAAGATACCATTTAACGGTGTGGATTCCCTCACCGTTTTGGTGTCCGATGTGGAACCGGATACTGTAACTGTTCCTTACAACGTATTGTGGATTAATTCTGATCCAGAACATCCAGACTACAAAACCCTACAACGTCGCGTAGACGCCGAGAAATACGACGATAGCGATTACCGTGGAAGTTGGAGTGTCATTACTCAACTGCCCGAGATTTATACGGAAGCTCAATACTTCCGAAAAGAGGCAGACCCTATACTTGGCGAAGTAACCGACTTTCGTCCCGGTATTGCGTCGGTTTCGAATACAGGCGGCGTTTTACTGCACGTCGAGGAAGGACAAGATCCTGAGCCTACTCCGGGGAATCCGACAGTTGTTATTGAAGGTGATTCACGCCTAACAGACGCTCGTCCACCCAAGTCACATACGCACAAAAAGTTACCCATTACCATGATATCTACTGGTAATGATACACATGTGACAGTAACAGAAAATGACCCTGTTGCAGGGCAGATTTTGTTTATCAAGGAAGTAGATCCAGTAACAGGTAATTCGGTCGGGTACTGGGATTGGCCTAATGCAGAATTTGTTTACACAGGGCCAATCCCAGTAGACATTGCTGTAGTAGGGCCTACCCAAGGTGTCGATGGAAATACTCGTCATATTTTGCGTGCTAACGTAGAGTTTGATGACGGCAATGTTATCATCAGTGCACAAGCAGTGTGGGCTATCGTTGACGCTAGCGGTAACCTGATTACACCGGACTACGCAAGCATACAGGCCAGCACAGGTGTGTTTAATGCTGGTGTCGTGCAAAACGATACCATCGCATATGTAAAAGCGACGTACGTCCATCCTGAAAGTGGTGTCGAAGTAAGTACCATTTACGAAATCCTTATACTTGGCGCGGCTGCTGCAAAATTGCTGCAAAGTATTTTGATTGATGGCCCCACCAGCATTGATAAAGCTGATACTGGCACATATGTGGTAATTGCTCTTTACACGGATGGATCGGAAGAGCAGGTAACCCCCAACACGTTTACGTCAAGTAACCCACAGGCTGGCACATGGGTTAGTGGCGTGTTGACCCCATTGCCTACCCAAGTAGGAAACAGAACTACTACAATTGCAGCGTCTTATAGTGAAGGTGGAATTACCAGAACGTCTTCCATTAACGTAACTGTTGTTGACGACGTTGTTTATCCACAATCGTTAAACATCACAGGTGACGTAGCAGTTGATTCTGGTGAAACTGCGCAGTACACAGCAACCGTAACATTTACAGACGGTAGCTCGCAGGTAGTGGAGGCTAACTGGTCGGTATCCCCAGCGGCTAACGCTTCCATTAATGCCACTGGATTACTCACTGCGGCTGTCATTACGACACCGGGCAACAAATCCGTTGTTATTACTGCCACCTATACGGCAGAAGGGCAGCAGGTTAGTGATACACACAACGTAACAATCGAAGACACGAAAAACTGGCCTGTATCGGCAGTTATTACTGGCCCACAATCTGTGTTGCCAAACAGTGTTAGTTCGTATACGTATCGTGTAACGTACAAAGATAACACTGTTGTTACAAAAACACCGGAATGGTCGCTCTCTAACGCACTCGGTACAATTAGTGCAACTGGTGAAATGACTGCTGGTGCCACGGAAGGAAACACTACAGTACGTGCAACGTACAGCGAAGACGGAATTAACCTGAATGCGCAACGTGCTGTAAATATCAATGTGCCAGTTGTTCCGCTTCGCCCATTGCGTTACGGCGTTGCTATGTTTAGCAATACTTCCTTCACAGGAGGCCCGCTGGAAGTAACTCCAGAAGAGGCTGAATATGACGTAAGTGAAACGATTGCACCAGAAGGTACACCTTATCAGCATTGGTCAGGAGTTGAGGATTTTGTTGAGTCCGTAATGACCAACACAATTCCACTTGCTGTTGGGCAGACAGAAACCTTTAGTGCAACCATGCCACTTGATCATTATATTTATATCATGTGGGATGCAAGGCAGAACGATATTTTCATGATCGACCTTGCAAATGGATTCCAGATAACCTTTGATGGTATCTGCCACCGCAATGATTACTTGGGTAATAGCCAAGGACTTCCGGGTTACGATCCAAACCTGCCAAAAGTCATGGAAATTATGTACGACGATGGTACCGGCGAACGACCGTGGAAAATCGTGCGTAAAGCAGCAGGCCCTCTGCCAGCATTCGCACCTTTAACCATGAATTTGTCTATCCGTTACCAATAACCATAAAACAGGTCGGCCAGCTAATCACTGGTCGGCCTTACAGGGTAAAGTAATGGCCGATATCTTTGACGACGTGTGGCCGGTCGATCTACATATAGGGGGGCCTTCCGCACCTATACCAGAAAGATCGCAATACCAAATGACTGCTTACGTAACATTGGAGGATAACAATACAATTGATGTAAACCCTACGTGGTGGGTAAATGATGAAACCTACGGAACAATTGATGCAGATGGATTATTTACCGCAAAGGATGTGCCTGCTGGACAGCGTACTGTAACGGTATTTGCAAGGTTTCGCCATGAGTTATCAGGCAACATATTTAATGCGTCGTCTGCCGTTGTTGTGCACGACGTAGATATTCCGCCTGCACTAGTATCACTTGTGCTAACAGGCCCGGAATCAGTTGAAAAGAGATCAAGTGCACAGTACACAGCGATTGCAACTTTTGCTGATGGTAGTGTGCGGGAAGTAGCTGCAACCTATTCTGTTAACCGTCCTTCTGTAGCAACGATAAGCCAATCGGGGCTTGCGGAGTTTGCAAACATACGCGGAAGTACCTCAGTTGTTTTTAGTGCTTCCTTTACACAAGGAACTATAACTAGAAACTCTTCCATAACCGTGTTGGTGGAAGACGCCACTATTTACCCCGTTAAGGGTGTTATTCGTGGCAACCCGTTGGTGCCAGAGAAAGGGAAATCTACTTTCACTTTTTCTGTGTTGTTGGAGAACGGTGCTTGGCAGCAGGTAGACGCACAATGGTTAGTAACAAACCCTAATGCAGGTACAATAGACTGTAATGGGGTTTTTTGTGCGGCTAGTGTAGAAAGAACTGAACATGCACGTGTAGTTGCTGTGTATGAATTGGATGGAACGTCTACGTCTGCGGAAATGGATATTTCAGTTATTTATACGTCCGTTGTTCCAATACGTCTACGCATAGAAGGGCCACACACAGCAAGAGAAGCCCTTATCGTTCCTTATTTTAGTGCAATTGAATTTTCGGATGGCACAAGTAGACATATCAATGCACCGATATCGTTAATGCCTACACCGTATGCCAGCATTGACACTGGTAACCAATTGCATGTAGCCACATTGATAGAAAATCCGACAGAAATATGGCTGTACACAAAATATGGCGACCTTACTGCACAATTGCCTGTTACTTTGATGGGTGCTGGTTCTATACCAGTCAATGCATACATCGAAAAAGTAAGCCCTGTTTTTGTTGGTGACGTACAATCTATAAAACTTCATGTGGTTTATGAAGATGGTATTGACATAGTAGTACCTGCACAAGAATGGCGGGTATCGAATACGACAATTGCAGAAATATCTAACAGTGGTGTATTTACTGCCAAGGGAGTGTACGGGTCTGCCGAAGTGCAGGTGACCGCACTATGCAGTATCAGTGGTGTGGAATTAGAAGCGTCCGCTTACATCACAATACTCGCAAATGAATCTTTACCACGGCAGATGTTTATTAATGGGCCAAGTTCTGTGAAACTTGGCGGCACAACCACATATGACGCAAGTTGTTTATTTACTGATGCAACCTTACGTCCTGTGAAGCCAAGTTGGTATTGTATTGGTGCTGATTTAGACGTAGGGTTTGGGCAGTTCCGTCCAGAGCGTAGTGGTGATTACATTTTGATTGCTACATGCAAGATACAGGACGTAACAGTAACCGCAAGAAAAGAGATCAACGTATCATGATGATTGCATTGGCAGCCGCACAGGCAAATTTTGCAGATTTTGAGTGGTTTGAACATAAAGGGGCTGATACTACTTTACGATTTGCAGGCCACGCTCCTGTTCGCTTAGAGACAACGGATTTAATTGGGTTACGGAAAGCCACACGTGGGCCTACTGCTGGACACTATCAAGTGGTGTTAGCTAAATATCCACAACTTACTTTCCGGTCGGTGCCGCCGACAAGTATCCATACGTTGCAAAAGCACCTTATTCCTTACAAAGGCATTCCAGAAAAACCTGCTAAGACCGGAGTACGGCAAGGCAGGCACTCCATGAAAAAAGCAGAGCATGGGGATAAGCAAAATTCGCAATTCTACAAACCAGAAGGTACTATACGGGAAGAAAGTAGTTACGATAGAAGCCATTACCAGTGGCGAAAAGCTGTACGTACAATAAGGATTGTTTCCAAGGAACGAAATACCCAACGCCCACCTATCACGGACGGTCAGGAGTTTGGGGTACGTTATTTAAACAAGTCACGTGGTGGTTATATCCTGCTGCCTAGTGGTGAGCGTGTTATGGTGTCTCACGATACCTATGAAAACGCAACCAATGATTCTGATATTTTACCTAAGTCGGAACAGAAAAAAGGTTCTGTAGATATTCAAGATATCCTAAAGAATCTACCAAAGATAGCAAGGGTACGCATACCGAAGGTAAAGAAAAAGGAAGAGCCTACCATTCAAGTAGGCAAGCATTTTATAGAACGTAATGGCCCTCTTGTGTCTCTGTATGATTACGGTGACATTGATCTGGAAGAAGATTTTGCAGATGAAGAGGAAGACATAGATATAGAAGACAATGAACCGGAAATAGAGGAAGAGCCTAAAACTGTAAAAACAGGTAAAGGCGAACCTGAGCCGGAACCAGAACCTGAAACCGTGGATAACGTAGATATCCATGAGCGTGACCCTGATATGGATCATGAGTTACAGGAAGAGTACGACGAGGAAGGTGCACCGTTAGAAGATCCAACCGCTGTATATGCACAAGAAGGATTAGTCATTGCAAATAAAGCAGGCGAAGAGTGGACAATCATCGGTGTCGAGGACAATGCGCTGTCCGATGTTTTGGTTTTATATGATGGCGGTTCTAGGGTGCGTCATTATAAAGTACCTGTCGGAGAAGACTTACGGAATCTGCGGTCTATTAATGTAGTTAGACATGCTACGGCAAAAGAACTGGCAGACCTACAAGAAAAAGCACAGGAAAAAGATTTAGTAGCGGGAACCAAATTATAAGGGGTTACACATGTGGAAAGTACAAACAGACAAACTGAACAAGTTGTTGAAAAAGGCAAAGGCCCCCACCTTTAGTGAGAAGGCCCTCAAGAATGCAAAGACGTTGCTTGCATTTGCGAATACAAAGACGAAAAAAGAAGTAGAGAAAATGTTGGAGGTGCTGGACGACGTGTATCATACACAAGGCCAGTCACTACTGTCCGACGAGATGTATGACATACTTTGTCTGTTTGTACCAAACCGTAAAAGCATAGGTGCAATTCCGATGCCTGATCGGCAAGTCCCTTTGCCAGTTCCTATGGGGTCATTAACGAAATATAAAGACGTATCGGAAAAGCAACGAAAAGCGTTAATCAGTAAGACCTGTGACTACGTTATTTCGAACAAGGAAGACGGTATCAGTCTGGAAATTGTATACCAGCAAGGTAAGCCCGTAGCGGCATACGAGCGTGGTGATGGCGTCATTGGTACGGATAGGTCAGACTTAATTCCGTACATGAAAAACTTACCTGAATTGGCAAAGCCGGTTGACATAATCATACGGGCAGAAGCTACGGTAGAACGCCAAGCATTTATTGATTCAGGTTTTGCTGATAACTATGCGAATTGCAGGGCTTTCGTTGCTGGTATGCTGCACCGTAGTGCACCACATCCCGGCCACCGCATAGTGGTTTTCGTGGCGCACCGTATTCTGCAATCTGCTGCTGGGTATGCAGGTAAAAGCTTATCCAAACAGTTTAGGTATCTTGAGAAATTGAATTTCCCAGTTGTGCCGTATGAAGTGGTAAGCTCTATTAAAAATGAGCACTGGTTACAGGCGGCACACGACACCGCAAAGGCAACAACTACCCGTGATATCGACGGTATTGTGGTAACACAAGATATACCTAAACTTCACAAGGAAGGGAACCCAAGTCACGCGATGGCATACAAAGTCAATAGCGTGATGGATAGTGTTGTTGTTACAGTGAAGGATGTTCTTTATCAAGAAAGCCGAAACGGCCGACTTACTCCAGTAATCCTTATCCCACCTACGTCTATCGGTGGTGTAACTGTTCGGCAGGCTACTGGACACTCACTGTTTTTTATCCAGCATGGTTATAAAAAATCAGACGCTACCCAAGGTAACAAGGTAAAGAAACCTATTGCGAAGGGTGCTGTTATCCGGGTGGTGCGTAGTGGTGACGTTATTCCTTGGGTTATGGCTGTAGAAAAGGCAGCGGCGAAAGGGGCAATACCTACAGTAGACTATAAAAAACGTGGTGTGCACGCTTATGTAAAAGGTAGTACCAACATCCAAGCTATCCGTAAGCTTGTGTATTTCTTTTCCATCATAGAAGTTGTTGGTTTGAAAGAGGCTACCGTCAAGCTGTTGTACGCTGCTGGTTACTCCACAATACGTAAAATCCTCAAGATAAAGAAAGCAGACTTAATGCAACTTGAAGGATTCAAGGAAAAGAAAGCAGACAATCTCCTAAAGAGTTTGGCAACTGCCAAGAAGGGAATGGATTTCCAGAAGATTGCTGTAGGTATGGGGGGCTTTGGGGAGAACATTGGCAAACGCAGAATAGATATGCTGTGTGACGCTTTATTTTCTGAAAAAGATCCGACCCATTACGCAGATATGCCAGTAGACGAGTTAGTAGCTCGTATCAAAACCATAGCAGGATTTGATTCTCTGGCGGTGCAAGTAGCCAACAACTTAGCTCCTTGTCTGCACTTGTGTAAAAAGAATAAACTGCCAATTGTAGTGAAGCGTAAAGCAGCCAAGGTTGGTAGCAGTATGGAAGGAAAACGAGTAATGTTTACTTCTGTACGAGATAAAGCGTTAGCTGATTGGATTGAATCTCAAGGCGGGAAAGTAGTTTCCTCGTCTACCATACTCAGTAAAGTTGATATTGTGATAGTGAAAGATGCGTCTGCCAGCAACCCCAAAATAACCAAAGCAAAAGAGCAAGGTACGCCGGTATACACATTGGTTGACTTCAAACAATCCTTTGTGAACTAGGGAAAAATGATGCCAGAATTAATTGCTAAACAGATCCGTGATTATTGTAAAAACAATAACGTCCAACAGGATGTTACGGTTGTAGTGCACTCGAAAAAAGCGCATGAACTACAGCCTCGGGTTGGGGTTATGCTGTATGGTTCCCTCGGTTATGTTTTTGTTGAGATACAGAAACCAGTGCTTAAACAGACAGGTACTGTTGCTAGTTGGAGTATACAGGGAATTGATACGTATGTGTATGACGTACGTGAATTCAGCAAAATCCCTGCCAACGTAAACCTGTTTGATTTGATACGTGAAATAGTTGACCATTTTGTTAGTCATGACGTATCTCGTACCCAACTACAGCAAGGTGCATGATGAAAATTGCCGTTTATGCAATAGCAAAAAACGAAGCGCACAACGTGGCGGATTGGTGCAAAAATGTTGCTGATGCAGACGGCATTTTTGTACTAGATACAGGCAGCACAGATAACACAGTCCAATTGCTGCAAGAAAACAATGTACATGTGGCTTTGCGTGCTGCTACCCCCAACTTCCGATTTGACCATGCACGTATGCAGGCACTGAGTTTAGTGCCAGACGATTTTGACGTTTGTGTTAGCATCGATTTTGACGAACGATTTGATACAGAATGGCGTGCTGTTATTGAAGCTGCTTTTATAGACGACAACGTAGCATGTGCTTCTTACCAACTAGTCTATGACTACGATGAAGACGGTGTTATTTTAGTATCATACCCACGGGTGGCGGCACATAGAAAAAATGCTGCAACATGGCAGTATCCGGTGCATGAAGTATTGGTGCCGACTACCAGTGCCCCAGTATCGGACTTAGCAACTTATGTTGTGCACTTAGGAACACGCAACCCAAAGCCAGCAGGCCATTATTTAACCTTGCTGGAAAAGGCGTTACAAGAAGCTCCCGAAGACCCACGTAACTCCACCTATCTGGCGCGGGAATATGCAGCATTAGGACGTACACAAGACGCATACAATATGTATATGTATGCGCTTTCGTTAGAGAGTTACAAACCTGCACAGTCTATGCTTTGTTTGCAACTAGCTAGCTTGTCTGATAGTACGGTAGCTGACTGGTGGTATCGAGAAGCCATACAGAAAACAGGCGATTGGCGTGAACCTTATATTTATTATGCACACTACTGTATGGGGCAGAAACAATGGCACCGTGCACTTGCCATGTTGATTGATGCGCTTGCCATAGAAAAACCACAGCATTCCCTGATATACAACGACATGTATTACATGAATGCTTACGTGTATGAATTGTTGATGATAGTGGCTACTGAGTTTGGATGTTTATCGACCGCTGTCCACTACATGTATAAGTTGATGGCAGACAATCGAATACTAACCAGAACAGATTCTGTAAACGCTGCGATTATGCGTTTGCAAAGTAAACTTGAGGAAGCAAAGTATGCAGGTTTTACTACAAGCCACAGCAGCCAGCAAACCAACCAAGGAAAAGAAGCCTTGGGAGAAGAGGCTGACGAGAAAACAGTTTGATAAGCTGAATCAACAAGACCAGAAGAAATACCTGAAACTGAACCCGAACTCCACATTTATTGAAAGTGCAGGAAAGAAAGAGAAACCTGCGGCAGTACGTGGTAGTGGGCAGCAGTTTAAAAAGCATATAACAAAGCCGACTGTGTTAGAAACACCAGACGATGCACCGAAGGAAAGGCGCAATCGTGATAAGGCTATACGGGCAGACATACGAGAACTAAATAAAACACAGGCTGGGGTAATAAATAAAGCCAGTCTTTCTGCAATGGACGACCTTTCCGACGACGACCTTAGTCTAGCGTCTCGTAACATAACACAAAACAGAGAAGAGATAACAGGAGCTATACAGAAAGAAGCAGCTAAGTTTCCTGTTATGTACAATAAGGGGCTTGCTGCGGTTGCTGATGTTGTGTCTGGCAAAGCGCGATCTATTGATTTATCAGCGTCCGAACGCTTTGCCGCTGAGCGTGCCATTACATCAATTAGTACCATTGCTTTAATGGGTGCCGGTATATTGGTGTGTGCAATGGCAGCCGCCCCGCTTGGCGTGCTTGTTGGACGTGTAATGTTTGATATGTGGATGCACCACGGCGGCAGGGATAAGCTAAGTCAAGATTTGAATGAATTACGTGCTAGGAAAAAGAGAAAAGAAGCAGAACGAAGAAAAGCACGTGAAGACGAAATAGAAAGAGAACAAAGGGAATTTGAAGAACAATTGGCACGTGACGAACATGCCAGTGATATACAAGACCCAGCGCAATGGAAAAGGAATGCTGCTCTTTGGGCAGGTGCTTCCTCTGCTTCGTTAAGTAACCATGCTGATACAGTTGACCTAATTTTAGATCAGATATCTGATATTTTAACGTATCAGTCAGCGTCTTACCTACGGGAAAGTAGGGATGACATGCTGGCAGTTGCTTCTAATGTTGATAAATATGCAATGCTGATGTATTTGTTGAAGCTGGGCAGGGCAATTGGTGTTTGTACAGATATAGAACGGACTGATAAAGGTGTTTACTTCCGTCCGTTGGCTAAATTCGACGACTATTTCCCTAATCTAGGATTCACTCCTGAAATAGAGGAAGTAGACGGTAAAAGAGTAACCCACTACTATGAAAAAGATAACAGTGGACGCTCTGTGACAGGTACTGATTGCTTGGTGACCATAGGGGCGTGTGGTGATCGTTCTTTTGCCTGTTACTCGGAATACAATACAGGAGAATAATATGCTTACATTTATGTGTTTGCCAGAAGAACGCCATTTACCAATGAACAAGCGTTCACAATTTTACGTGTGTGACAATGGGATTCGTGTTGCTACCATTAGTTGCAGTCGAGACACAAGCAATGATACCAGCGATAAAAGGGACATAAGCCACAATCGTTCTGGTGACGTTGCTATTTGGAATGCGCGAATCCATCACAAGCAATTCGATCCATTTGAGCACAGTCACGAATACGACGAAGAAAACCCGGATGTGCATGTAGCAGCAGACGCCGAAACTGGTGCATTGTCTCTGGTTAATCCTAATAATATGAGCATAGCTCAGGCTCGTACATGGGTGCGAGAACATTACACAGGAAAACAGAAATGACAAAAGCCGCCAAAGGATTAGCTTTTTCAATAGGTACTGCACCGATTGAAATGCACAAGGTTGGTAAGAACTCGGATGGTTCTATCACCTTTAGTAAAAAGGTGCTTGGAATAGACCAAGCACACACACTGGACGCAAACGTCTGGTTGCCGTATGCTGCTGACTTTTATGGCCTATCACGTAAAATCAAAGATTATATCATTACGCCGGTTCCTGCGATAATCACAGATTTACCTAACACCAATGGTGATTCCGCAAGTCTGCGAGAATTGATTGCATGGAACTATACCTGTGCACGGCAGGTGTATAAAACGTGGGAAGGAAGACCCATGTTTGTAGAACATCAACACGTACCGGAATGGATTCGTGGTATTATCCTCAGCTCCATTATACGACCTACAAAGTTTAAAGGTTATTATAAAATGGTGCTGTTGGCTGCATTAGATAGGGAGCGAGATCCCGACCGTGCTGCCCGTGTACTGGCGCGTGAATTGAATACCTATTCCATGGGTATGTGGTATAACGCATATAAATGTTCTGTATGCGGACACCGGGCAGGTACTGATATAGCACCTCCATGCGTACATACAAAACCAATGCGCCCACTATATCAAATGAATAGTGGTAAACTGGTGTATCGTTTGTGTGAGCAAATTACAGGGTTTGAATTGTCACTGCTTGAAAAGACCGGATTACGACCTGGCCATGACGGGTATACGCAAGGTGCAGGTGACCCTTCTTACGTATCTGCAATAGGAGATACTCTATATGACCCACGTAATTATTGAATCCGTAGCTCATTTTACTGATTTATTGGAAGCAATTGGAATACAGCTTGTTACCCTACAGGAAGCATTGCCAGTTACCCCATTTGTTACGTTTACTATTGGGGAATCTACGGAATCAATTGTTGGATTAACTGATTACCGCTATTACCTATTCCAAGAAGGTAATAGACTTCATCTTTATAATTTATAGTTGTACAGTTCGAGTACATTTGCCCTTACGTGTTCCCCTGCACGTAGGGGCTTTTTTATGCCCAAAATAAGGAAAAATATGAATCTTTTAATTTAATCGTATACAAAAGAGGTAACCAGCATGAAGGTTTATCTAGCAATCGCTGCTAGTCCTTTAACAGAGTTGCATTTACCTGTGCACACACGTGTAAGGTCTGTGATTAACTATGTAAGGGACGTACCTGAAATACGTAAGGGTTTAGTTAAGCTAACATCGGATGTTAGTGTAGAACCTTTGGTATTTGTGTTAGAGAATGAAACGGGTAGTGTTCGTATTGCCTTTGTTTATTCTGATAAATACTGGACGTATGAAGGAACTGGGGATATTGATGGTGACCACGTAGAATATCGTGGTAATACTGCACATAATAGTCCACAGGCTGTTTCACGTATCATCCGGTCTATTTGTACCGGAATGATTTGAATTTTCTAATTTTTAAGTGTAACACGAATAGAGGCTAATCCAATGCTAAAAAAAGCAGTTGTTGTGGTAGCCGATAGTCAAGAAAGTGCTGTAAAAGCGTATCAAAATGTATTGTCTGGTGATAATGTTGTTATGCGTAGTGCTGACGGCCTGCTGGCGGTTGCCACTAACGTAGGACAACTGCAAATTCTCAATCCGCTCGACGGGGAAGAGATGACGCTGGATAATCAACCTAACCTTGCAATTGCGTCGGATATTTCTTCGACAAATATTTCGGGTGACGTGGACGCTTATTATCTTTCTTGTGCTTCCGGCTGCAAAGCTCACATAATCGCAAATACCGCCGACGTACTACACCAATGTCCCGCTTGCGCGACTACGTTGATACATCCGCAGGATTTGCAACCACAGGAAACCACGATGAATCCAGAAATTCTTGTTGCGTGTGCGTCGAGCGCCTCGCAAGCTGCTGATAGTTACGTAGCACTTGCTACTGGCAATGCAGAAAATACCTACGCTTACAAATGCGGAAAACACGTTGTAATTAGTGATACTCCGCTGACGCATGACTTGTTTAGTGGCCGTCAAATTGCCACTCCGCTTGAAAACTACGTTATGCGCACTGCTGTTGCTTCTGCTAATTCCAAGGTGGAAGGTCATTATCTGATTTCGGCGGATGCTGCTGCCCCCACGCATATCGTTGCTTCCAGTGAGAGTGTAGTGTTCTGCCCTACCACTGGTAATGGTTTGCTTGACGTTGAAGACGCTTCTGCAATTGGTAGTCTTGCTGTTGCTTCTACCGATGACGACGCTTCTGCAATTGGTAGTCTTGCTGTTGCTTCTACCGATGACGACGACCTTAGCGATACGGGCGACGATTACGAGGAAGAAGAGGAAGACGACGGCGAAGACGACGAAGACGAAAATGATGATTCGAGTGCCGACGACGAAGCAGACGACGACGGCGAAGACGAAGATTCAGGCGAAGACGAAGACGACGATCTGTTGCTGGGCGTAGCAAGCAATTCGGGTAAAGGTGGCGTACGTAAAAAACAACGTACTCAAACCACCCAAGCTAAACCAAAGGTTGTTACTCCGATGGTTGCAATTGCCACTTCTTTGCTTGCCACTGCTGCTGATAAACTGTCGGCACAAAATGTCGAAGTGCATTACGTTGGAAAAGTAAACAATGAAGCCACTTGGATGGCTTTCCATGAAGGCGTTCCGTTTGCAAAGGCTGTTGCCTCTGCTGCTGAAAATCCTGAAACGTTTACCGATCCTTCGCATGCTCGCGTGTTCCGTGCCTTGGCGTCTGAACACGGTGTTGCAAAAGCGCTGGAACAATTGCGTTACGTGGATATTCCCCAACAAATTCACGTTGACGCTGCACTGGCATCGGAAGTAAATCGTCGAGTAGACGAAGAAACTGCCAAAGTTGCAGAAGCTGCTAATCGTGACGCTACGGAATTGGCGGAACGTTATGGTAGTGCTCTGGCAACTGCTAGCCAAGGAATCAACCGCAATTTCTTCCGTGGTGTTACTAACCCGGTAATTACGGCGTTGGCGAGTGCACTGGATCAGATTGGGTTGGAAAATGCTGATTCGTTTGTACGGGATATTTTTGATAAACATTCCGACGAATACAATGCTCAAATGCTGGCGAAAGCTAGTGAGATCATGGAAATGGATCTGAGCGTACAGAATCAACTCACTACTGCAATCCAAGGTGTGCAAGGACAGCATACTGCAACTGCTGCGTCTGTAGGAATTGGCCGTCCAGTTAGCACAGGCACGAATACCACCCGTGCTAACCTCGGCACTGCGTCTGCTGTACAACAAGAGTCGGATGCTTCCGACTTTGCTTCGCGTCTCACCAAACTCAGATTTTAATAATCTCAAGTTTTAATTAGGAGAAATACAAATGCTTATTCAGAAAGGTTCGCGCTACCACACTACCGAACACCGTCCGGTTGAACCCGGTGTTGTTATCGAAGAAGAAGGTATTGCACTCGTTTACGTAAAAGTAAACGGCAAAACTTACGTTCGCCCGTCGAATGGTGTTGCTGGTGAAATCTTTGCCGGTTTCTCGCTGTCTCGCAACTCCCCGCCGCGCTACCTGCCTCGCGTAATTGATTCGGCTAAAGTACCTAATTCGCTGGTACTGGATCTGGTCAAAGAACCGCTTAGCGGACAACTGCTGCTTAAACTGGACGGCACCCCGGCTACCATCGTAAACGCTCCGCCTGCTGCTGCTGGTGAAGTGCAAATTGTCGGAACCAAAGCTTTCTTCCACGTTGATGACGAAGATAAAGCACTGTACGTGCAATTCATCTACGAACCGACCGTTGCAGAAGCCCGCACCATTATCGGTGACGCGCCTATCGGTGGCCTGCCAAGCAGCCCGCAAGAAATCATTGGTGTTACTGCCCGCGCAGAATCGCTGGCTACCACCTATTTCGATGCTTCCGCTGATTGGAGCAATACCTTCCGTCCTCGCCTCGGCCCAGGCGGTCGCTTGACCAATACAGGTTCTGGCGTTGAATTGACCAACGTTATTGTTAACGACGTTCCATCTTCCGACCCGTCGTTCTACGGTGCGCTGAGCGTTAAAGTACTTGTAGCGTAATATAGCTACGCAATAACCTTTTTCATTTTCTGGAGTTTTCTACATGTACAATCAAATCAAAAACGCTCGTATGGTGCTTGCAGGCAGCGGTGCACCGCTGGAAGAACTTCGCTTTAACGATAACAAAATGGGCCAGCGTCGCGCTCTCTCGTTGTCGTCTTCGACCGGCGAATTCAATGCCAGTGACCGTAAAGACCTGCTGCAACAAATCAAC
Source organism: Sphaerogastrella javana (assembly GCA_037040025.1). Lineage (NCBI taxonomy): Eukaryota > Metazoa > Arthropoda > Insecta > Diptera > Drosophilidae > Sphaerogastrella > Sphaerogastrella javana. The sequence continues at coordinate 31,639 of JBANCZ010000001.1, read as the reverse complement.
AACCTGATGATCGCTGTTGCTTCGGGCCAAGTTGTACCTGCCCAACCGGATCAAGCTGAGCAAGCAGATCGTCGTGAAATCCTGATCGAAGCACTGGGTGATGAATCGAAGTGGAAAGCGCTCGGTGCCAACATTGCGCAGCAAGTTTACGAACAGGCCGACCGTGATGGTTTCCTGCGTAATCTGTCCATCGGTAATACCCTGCGCACTGGCGAACCTGCCCGTGTTCAAATGCCCCCGCATGATTCTTATGCGGTAGTTGCAACCAGTGGTTCGGACGTTGGTTTCCAACAAATCCGTAACCGCCAATTCCTGCCAGAAGAATTCGAGATTATTGCAAACGTTCGCGTTAGCAACCTCGATCTGGAACAGGTAAGCGGTGACCTGCTGGAACACGCTTACAATGACGCGCTGCAATCGATCATGGTCGCAGAAGACCGTCTGTGGAAAAAAGCTGCCGACCGTAGTGTGGGTCAATTCAACCCGCTGGAATACATCGCTGGGGAATTGACTACACGTAACCTCGGTCAACTGCGCACCGCTGTATCCGACTGGCACCTGCCAGCTTCGACTGCAATCATTTCCAATGACTTCTGGACTGATATCATTGGCAGCAACGACTTTGCTACTTTCCTTGACCCGATCACCAAATATGATCTGGCAATGAATGGTCAGCTCGGCACTCTCGTAGGTATGAAACTTATTACCGACGGTTTCCGCCAAGCTAACCAGAAAGTTCTGGAACGTGGCGAAATTTATGTCGTTTCTGATCCGCGCAACCATGCTGCCTATACCACCCGTGGCGGTATTCGTAGTGAGCCTACCAGTGGTGCCAATACTGGTAATAGCGGTAAGGGTTGGTTCCTGTATGAATCCTTCTCCTTCTGCCTGGCTAACTCCCGTTCCGTCGCCAAAGGCAAGCGTCTGAGCTAATCTCCGTCCGGCAGTAAAAGAGTGCCCTTTTACTGCCGTTTCCATGTTCTTTGGAGATTATTATGGATATTCAAACGCTTTTGTTTTTCGCAGTAATGTGCGTACGAAAAGGAAACACTTCACTTGCCTGTGAGCTACTTAAACAGGCTGGTGATTGTCCTGAGTTTACAAAATGTTTTGCTGAGTGTTTGGGTAATATCAATACAACCATCGCCAGCGATCCATCGGCATGCACCAATCCAGCTACAAGTGAAGGACAAGTTGCATGTGGGCAAAATGGTGGAATGAGTGATCTTGATAGTTGGGTTACTCACTTTGAAAGGATGCCGCCATATTCTACACAAGTAGGAAGTGCGCCGCCTTCGGATAACACGTTAGCCCCGTCACTGCATGGAAATGATACAGCATCACTTGGACGTGTGCTGGCAGTAGCAAGTGCCGTTTACGCACAACGGATGTATGTAAACGAAGGTGACGAAATTGATGTAGATCCTTCGTTGCTTGCACTAGCATCGGAGTCTGACCTTGACGCATATGACGACGAGGCACTGGCCCCTCGTAAAGTCCCCGCCGCACTGCGACCCGGATACGTCAAGTTACAAACGAAATGATGCGCCCATGGCCGCTTGTGATCTAATCGCAGCGGCCATTTTTGTTTTCTGGAGGAAAAACATGTTTGCAGAACAGCTACGTAGTAAAGATATACTCGGTGCAATGAAATCGCAGAACACTGTTCTGTACGCATGCCTTTGGCAAACAGGTCAATGCTTAAAGAAATTTCTGGCCCTTCCTGATCTACCTTTTGTACATAGCAATGACGTTAAAGTTATGATGCGTGCACGGAAGCCAGAAGATCAAGTGTATCCATTCTCTTATGTAAGCATTAAAGAGCTTGGGTATGCAGAACAACATGTGAATGCAAAAAACATAAGACGTAATAGCATGGGGCAGCGTATAACTACTGCCAATGCTTCGTTGTCCAAATACTTTATGTTTCCCATTAGCATTGAGCTAGAATTGCACTATGTTAATGACGATTTTCGAGCCACCGTTGACCACATAGCTCGCTTAATTATCATGGCACAGACGGGCCAGCTAAACTTCCATCTGCGGGCGTCCGGTGTTGAACATTATGTTACGGTAACACCGTCGAGTACCTCGTATCAACTACCCACAGCAGATCGAGAAAACGAAGTAGATCCAGAATCCTTTGACATACCAGCTTCATTCAAAGTTAGCGGGTATACTGGTGTGGTTAAACAGGTTGCGAAAATAAATAACATGGGTAGGATTGATGTTAATGCAGCACTAACGTCATCTACACAAGAAGAACTACAGTCTGATAACACGCCAACTATTGTGAACGTGGAAGACTTTGAAGTAAATACAGCGAGTAGATCATGAACAAACCTACTTTCCGGCCAATAGAAAAAACAATCGTAACAGAACTCAAGCACTTTATAGTTGATACCATACGCCGGACAGGCGCAGGATTCCACACGGTAGCAACTAAGGTAAATGCAACGCCTTTGCTACAAACAGACGTAGTGGTATCAAAGGAAGACCCGTTTATTTTAAATAACGTGCACAACGTTATTAGCATACAATCGCCCCACACAGTGTACGTAGAGATATCGGGTTCTGGTGAATTACTAAACCCGCCGCTAAGTAGTGATAAACAACACTACTACGATCCAGAGCTAAGCCATGGTGCACCGTATGCTGGGCAGTTTTTGCAGTTTACTGTAGTAGACCAGAATATTAATGTGCCTAGTTACGTGCAAGTTACTGTAATGAATGAGCGCACTGGTGAAACGGAAACGGTGACCCTAGAGAAAACTGGGGCGCATACATATATAGGTATTTTGCAAACCCAGCTAAACAATACTGTAGGTAAAGATTTTGATAACCTCATGTATGTGGTGGAATCCGACATACTACAGGCCACCTACTCTGCACCTTACATGGCAAATGGATTGTCTGGCGAAATTACACAAAGTGTTGTTATGCAGGTGGAGCATTCTGAAACCATTTTGCACGTGCCAGAATTAGTCCCATTTAATAAACGTCTTTTCGTTTGGGTAGAACGGCCACATGGATTGTATGTAAACGCAACCAATGAAAGGACAGGGCACATTATACCAATTGCAATTGCAGCCCAAGACGGTATCCTAATGGGTACTGAGGATACGTTGCAATCAATGAATGCACGTGATGGTGATATCATTCGCCTAGTCACTACAGGCTTTAATGCATATGGGGAAATTGTACACATTATACAAGTTGTGGTAGTGGGAACACCCGCAGCGTCTTCCCTGCAAGCAGATAGCCAAGCTGTAACCAATGTACCGTATATAGTGAAAGTGATTGATTATTCACAGCCTGTTGACCCAAAGGTTTCCATAATCCGGCAAGATAGTATTACTGTTGCACAAATACCTTTGGTTAGTGAACATAAAGGCATTGGTGAATACATTGCGTCTATTGACTTAGCTCATTACGTGTTACCCGGTGAATCGTTTACCATACAATATAAGGATGAAACACAGGTAGGAAACCTAACGTCATTGCCTATACAAGAAACTGCTTGTGCCAAACCTGTTGCTATCCCTCCGCCCAGTGCCCCATTGACAATTGCAGTAGATGGCCTATTTGTAATAAATGGTAGAATTGCAGGCCAGTTGAAAATATGGTCAGACGAACCTACACGGTGCACCATAATAAAGGCTTAATTTAAATATAGTAGTAAACATGACATTCTGGAGAAAGCTATGTCGAATTTGTATAACGGGAGCAACACGGCTCCTGGCCTGTACTCAGGAGAAGAAAATAACGCAATTGTTGGATCTACCCAATACGAATCTACCGCTGCAATCGTAGGGCCGTCGAGACGTGGGCCTGTAGGGGTTCCTGTAAACGTATTGAGTAAGGAAGAATGGCGTAGTGTGTTTGGTGAAAAAGACGCCTCTCTTTCGTGGGTTCACCATTGTGCGGAAGCGTACTTTGCAGACGGTAAATCTTTGTGGATGTACCGTATTGACCTAGACGCTGAATACGGAAATGGCTCTTTCCGACTCACTGACGGATTCTGTGTTGGTGCTGATCCGCTGCGTGGGTATTTGAATCCGGCGGAAGAACATAATTCGCATCGGGAGGAAATCCTCTTTGTGTACTGTGCGAATCCTGGCACTTGGAACAACCAGATTCGTATTGTGGTTTACCCGGACGTTACTGATGTTGATAACGAGTTGTTTATTCTCGAAGTGTACGAATCGAATTTCACGATTCCTGTAGAAACGTACAGAGCAACACTGCGCGATAAGCTTGACGGCCAGCGTCGGCAGCTTAACATCGAAACACAGGTAAATGAAACCAGCAATCGAATTCGTGTGGTAGTAAACACGGAAAACGAGGCTTACGTTAACTCCAACGGAGAGTTGCGTTTAGTTAACGCTGTTGCTTCTGTTGATTTTGCCTTTGGTACAGACGGAAGAGAGGCCACTATTTCTGAAATTGCAGAAGGGTGGATGAATGCGTTCAGCAATAAAGACGAATATGATCAAATTCGTATTCTTATCAATGGTGGGTATGCTGACCCTACCGTGCATCACACAATGATCGATTTGGCAGAAGAGCGCCGAGATTGTTTTGCGATATTGGACATTCCGCAAGACATGCAGGCATCCCAGCGTGCAGTAGACTATCGCCGCCGCATTTTGGCACGTGATACTTCGTTTGCCAGTTTGTACACTAGCTATTTAGCACAGACTAGTGCTGACGGGGAAAGACAGTACATTCCATGCAGCGGTGCTATGGCTGCGGCATACGCATACAACGACGCTAATGCCGCTGTGTGGTTTGCCCCTGCTGGTGTTGTACGTGGTGTGGTACGGAATGTGGAAGAGTTGCAGGTTAAATATACACTTCCCGAACGTAACATCCTTGATCAGAACCAGATTAACCCAATCCACCGTTATCCCGGTTACGACTATGCTGCAAACGGTGCAAAAACCCTTACGAATATCCAGTCTCCTTTGCAGGATATTCAAGTACGGCGTTTGATTATCTCGGTGGAATCTCGCCTTAGCAGTGATTTGATGATTACTGCATTTGACCCCAACGATGAATATGCGTGGGGTGAAGCTAAAAAGATTGTAGAGAGTGTGCTACGGCCAATTTATCAAGGTCGTGGTATTAGCTTTATGCAAGTGAAGTGCGATATCACAAATAACCCGCCGAGTCAGACTCAGAATGGGGATTTGGTGGTGCAGTACATTATCGCACCTATCCGTTATACCAAACGTATTCTGTTTACCACGACAGCAGCCGCCAGCGGTGAATTGTCCACTGCGGTAGACTACATCCTAAACAACCCGGTTAATTAAGGAACTACCATGCCAAAGCCTAGTTTGAGTGAAGTATATAGCTTGCCAGATCCGCTTCTGTCGGATAACTTCGACATTGTATTTAGTGATATCCCAGGTGGATATGACGGGCGGATGCTACGGCTACAATGCTTGGGTACCACACTGCCCGGTGCAACCCTTGCCACTGTAGAAATCGAATTGTTCGGCCATAAGCTTGTTTATGGTGCACGACTCACATTCAGCCATTCCATGTCCATTAACTACCATGAAATGTGGGACGTACGCACATACAATGGCGTTAAGGATTGGATGGAAACCTGCCGTGCTACGCAAACACAGAGTGGGGAATTCGCAGAACAATATATGCGTGTCGGTACATTGAACGTATATAGTCCAACCAACGAGGTTGCAGGTTCTTGGGATATTCACCGTATGTTCCCGTCAGAATTGGGCGAATACTCGTTTGAAGGTTCCGGCGGAACTGCCCTTACCCAGCAAGCAACGTTTACGTATGGGTGGGTTGAACGTACTGTAGGTTAACCCGACTAGCCCGGTATACTCATGCAGTTACCGGGCTTTCATGTGTAAGGTGCTTAAATATGCCACGTCTAACATTAGAGGAATTCGCAGCAAAACGAAGTGGGGACAGGGAGCCATTAATTAACCTTGACTGGTATTGTGTAGAACGGCCCTTTGGTGGTGACCTAGACTATGTAGAAAAGGTTAACTTGCCATTCCCTTCCCTTAACATGAAGCCACAGTTTTATGGTGCACGTTTCTTACAATTCCCAGGCTTTGTGGAATTGAGCGCCTTTGACATAACTTTTTATGAGGATAAGCGGTGCCGTTCCCGCAGATATCTAAACGAATGGTATGCTCGTATTTACGACCCACAAACACGGGCCTACTACCTACCCGCCAACTATAAACGGCCTTGGAAATTTGTATTAAGTGACGGAAGATCACTAACTAGTCCGATAATGACAGTGACGTTAATCGATACCTGGCCAACTATGACTTCTCCATGGGATTTGTCAAACACTGGCCCCGACGTGATAAATGTACAACAAAATTTCGCAGTAGACGACATAGAGTATGAATACCATGTATAAATTCAACTGTGCAGATTTGCCATCAAGGGGATTGGCTTACGGTGTTAATGACATAACCGTACGGCCATTTAGACCACATCATTTATCTTTGTTATCGGAAGCTATTGCTACAGATAACAAAGCCCCTCTTATAGAGGCGGTGGGGGAAGTTATCGACTATGATGTAAGGCAACTTACTGATGGTGACTTTTTCTACTTTTTAGTGTGGTTACGTTTTAACTCTCGCAAACTGCCTGCTATGGCAAAGTGGGAGTGTGAAGGTACTCTATTTGTACGTAAGGATACAGGTAAGTTGTATACCTACGAGCAAATAGATAAAATGACTGCGCAATGGAAGCAAGTAGAAAACACGGAAGCACGCACGGAATTTGAAGACCCGTCTCAAATAGAGTTTGAAGACATTCCATGTGATGCAGTAAATGAACAGCAAATTGGTTTTGATAACTATCGCATACGGCAGTGCCCTGAAAACTACGTACTTGATGAAGACCTTGACTTTCCGAGGATGGCAACCTACGTAGAGTACATGGAAATGCTGGAAGATCCACGCATGCGTAAACTGGCTACCGTAATTCGTTACGTGAAAAAAGGTGCCACCTTGCGTGAAAAACGAGACATATTGTTCGCACAGGATGATATGGACTTGATGGACAGGTGTACAAAGGCAGCGATTGCAGCGGAACACGGTGTGCTGCAAATGATTCATATAAAATGTCCTAAGTGTGATGTTATGCATCCACATGAACATATCATAAATGAAAGATCGTTTTTTCCATAGGGGATAACAATGCAAGGTGTTGACTACTACCGTGACCCACGGTTCATATCTATTGGTGACCTTCTCACTGGGTATGCAAACTATACGTTTAACAAGCTGTACGTTAGACAGTTTGAAGTGGAGGAAGCACCTTTAATTCACCATAGTGTTACACAAAGATCATATGACAGTATTATTCGTGCTGTGCAGATTGTATGTTCTGAGGATATATCACAGCTAACGGATGGCGACTTTGTGTATGTGATGGCATGGCTACGGAAGGCATCCTACCCGGCCTTTCCTGTGAAGGCGCAGTTCACTTGCTACAATCCGATTTATAGGAATCGTGAAGGTTCTCCTATGTTTGATGTAGATAAAGAGACTGCACGCCGAAAAGGATTTGTTAAGTCTCCCTGTGGAGCGAAAACCACTTCACTTGTACGGAAGGTACGTACGTCTCTGCAAACGTTAGAAGACGACGACTTAATAATCAATCATGACTTGATTGATTTTGCACGGGTGTCTACCTTATCAGACTTCAACGAGTGGGTGCTGAACCATCCATACGATAAATATTTGGGGGAGTTGGCCAGGTGGATTCGTGTAGGAAAAACCTTCGCAGATAAGTTAAAATTCTTGAAGACTTGTCGGAATTTAAACTTGGTAGAAGAAATTGAGGCGTATAGAAAAAGATATTACCACGGCGTCATAGAAAGCATGGATCTGGTATGTGACTACTGTGGCAACAAGATAGAGTATGAGTCTAGCCCTAGTGTGCTTAACTTCTTTGCCACAAATAGTGAATCCGATATATACAATATGTGCTTTAACCTAATGTCTAACTTTGGTGTTGGTATAACACCGGGGACACCGCTGAAAATGCTGCTTTATCATCATTCCACACTAGTAGCAGATAGGCAAAAAGCGGAAGAGGCCAGAAAAGCCAGTCAGCGGAGATAACACATGGCAACTCAGCAGGAATTACTAGAGGCAGCGGATAAGTATGCCCCTAGCGATATGCTAATGCAGCATCAGGTACGGAATAACCGAAATCTAGTTGACCTATCGAACATAATAACAGGAGCCAACCCGAATGCTCCAGTTAAAGAGGAAATGGGCAAACAGACTCATATCCTTGAGGCACAGTATAGCAACACCACGTTGGCGTCCGACGTGGCAGTTGAACAGTTGGCAGAAACAAAGAAAATAGCAAAGGTAGTAAATGACATTTACGCTTTGCTGCAAAATACACCTGCCCCGAAAGCTGTCGATACAGGAGTAAACAGGCAGCTAGACAAGCTGGAAGATACACAAGAAAAAAGAGGTCGTGTAATCTCAGAAGAGTTAAGGAAGCTTCGTCGAGAACAAGCGGCACTGATGGAACGTGACGAGCTAGGTAGATTCAAGAAAAAGTCAGTTCCATTAAAACCAAAGATACAAAAGATTGGTGGTGATAAGCCAGTCAAAGAAGTCATCAAAGAAATAAAAGAAAAAGAAAAGAAAGACGAGGATAGAGCTTCCCTTGGCGGTGGTATGCTGCGCAAGGCTCTACCTGTGTTGGCTATAGGTGGTACACTGCTTGCTTCCCACGCTATGCGTAAGTATGCAGAGAATTATGAATACGATAAAAAAGATGCAAACTTTATTACCAGTGGTTGGCAGTCATTTAAAGACTCTGCTGGTGATTTAATGGGAGCTGCCGATGATAAAAGAGGATACGACGAGTTTGGTGATGCCTCTGTTGTAAAAGGTTTGATTCATGAAGCTTCTGTAGGCCCGCTAGGTTCGGTGTCCACTGCCTTTACCGGGCAAGGGCGTGACGTATCTACCATAACTAAATCTGATAAATCCATTGATGAAACTACGTATGGACGACACAAGCTAAACGCACGTGATGAAAGTATGGCGAAGTTTCTTAGGTCGGAGCAAGGAAGCAAGTACTACAATGATTTTCGAGGTTTGCAGGTTGGTACGGATGAATTTAATGCCAAGTATGCAGAAGTATCTAAGGCTAAGGGTGCCGAACTAGACAAGGATCAACTGGCGTTTATTGGTAACACCAAATTCGACCCGGTTAACGATTGGTTTCAGACCCAATTTGACGTAGACACCAGCAAACGGTCACGTGCGGTAAAAGAAGTTTTGTTTAGTATGGCTGCTGAATATGGCCCGTCTAAAGCAAGACAACTTATAGCAGACGCTATGGGTAACCGTGACGTTACTAAGATGACTGATTCTGAAATAGTTAATCGTATCCAGAATCGACGTGTGACAGATTACAACAAAGGTGTGGACAGGGACGCCGCCTCTAGTCTGGCCCATACACAGCGGGTGTCTAACGAAAAAGCTGTGTTGCAACAAATGATTAGCAATGAAAGCCGTGGTGTTGTCGGTGGTGGGAGTATGATAGGTGCTTCCCCTATCGCACAGGAAACAAAAGAAGCATTTAGGCCCGGTGGCGGGAAAGGTGTTTCCGACGAGGGTGGTTCTGTTTCTTTGTTGGACGCTGGCCCTCTTTACCAAGTTGGTATGAAACATGTTAAGCTAAATAGTAACCGGGTTAACATGGCAGGCTTGAGTCCTGTGTTTAAGAAAGCGTTTTACACAATGGTTGGTGACTGGGTTACTAACCATAACGGTGGTACAGTTTATGTAGAGTCTGCTTTCCGTACACGGGCAGAACAGGAAAAGCTTTGGATAAAATATGGACGTAATACGAAACGTGTAGCACGTCCCGGTACTTCGCGGCATGAATCAGGGTTTGCTATCGATATCGACCGTAATTCTGCTGGTTCACTAGAAAGAACTGGAATGATGGCAAAGTATGGATTCCATCGTCCGCTATCTAATGAGCCGTGGCACGTAGAAATGAAAAGAGGTGCTATAGATAAGGCTACGTCGGTCGAGCCTGTACAATCTCCTGCTGCACTTATGCAAGAAGCCGTTACAGAACAGGCAACGGTAGAATCAGCCGTAAGGGATACACCTGTTGCAGAAGAGACGGGTGGAAAAAAAGATATTCTAGCTGCAATGACCTCTTCCTTGAATGGTAGTGGACAGGGCAGTGACGAAAAATCTAACGTAAAGACTGGAGATTCTGCAACTGTAACTCCGGCACAAACTGCAAAGGCTTTAACAGGAGCAGGAAGTGACGAAGGTTCATTGATTGGTGGTGAAAAGGAAATAACAAACAAGGAAGATAAAGCACAGGCATATGAATGGCAACCTAACCATAGTGTGTTAGATAGCTATGACTATACACCTGGTCAAAAGTTAATGACGCCTGTTAGTAGTAAGTTGCAGAAAGAGACAATACCTACAACATCACCAGCTAGCAGCCAATATTACAAAAATGATACACCGTTGGTAACCATACCAACTAGTAACAATGTTGGCATTATGTCTAGTAAAGTAGCAGCCAATATGGTAGGCGAACAGGTAGAACGTCAACCTGTTAGTGATGTACAGAAGGTTATGATGATTGATCAGCAACCCGCTGGCGTAGTGCCAAATAAACAGCAGCCACAACAAAGCAACATTGCACAAGGGCAGAAAAACTCTACAGTACAACTAGATGAGGTTCCTGCAATAGTGGAAGACTTTGGTATTCTATTCATCAATTCTGGACTACTCTAATGGCCTATGCAAATACAGTAAACCCTAGGCGACCAGCACAGAATGCAAACAAACGTCCTGCGATTAGCAGCCTGTATACAGCGCAGTTAGACGTACGTAGGGATGGGCAGCCATATCTTACAATTGATACACCTTTACCAGAAAACTTTGTGCTTTCGTTTGGTTCTTCTTACGACAGGCCCTTTGCACAACCGTTATCTGATATTGTAGGTAACGCTGCTGGGATGGGCGGAGGTGCCAACCTAGCGGAGCAGGTATTACGTGCCGGTACTGGAGGTACGTCAATTATTAAATACCTAAGTGCTGCTGTATGGTCGGGTGCCGCTGCTTTAACCTTAGACATTCCTTTTGTGCTACAAGCATATGACGATTCAAAGGAACAAGTTGCAGATATCATGTTAAAGCTGATGCAGCTTACCGCACCGGGTGAAGCTGCTGGTATGCTTACCGCACCCGGCCCACACTTAACCAATATATCTAGTTTAATGTCGGGAAATATATCTGATGCTGCTAGTTTAGGTGGTGACTATATCACGTTGACCATTGGAAGATTCTTGACCTTTGCTCCGTGCATTATACCACGGGTGTCTAACACATTTGATACCCAGTTTGACCATGACGGTAGGCCAATATCTGCTACTGCGAACGTGAGTTTTGAAACTTACTTCATTCCTACTAAAGAAGACTTGGCGAAAATGTTTGCGCCTATGGGGGCATAATGCTACCAGATCAGGTTGAGTACATGGTTACAGATGAATATGGATTCGACCCGTTATTGAGTCCCTATTTTGATGTTATAAAGAAGGTACAATCGTACACGCTGTATACGGTGACTGCAAGAGACGCATTTAACCCTGCGTTAATCTCGCAATTGCAGTATGGGACGATAAAATGGTGGGCCGCAATTCTTGCCTACAACCAACTAGACGACTTATGGGATTTGACTGCTGGTCTACAGATACGAATTCCTAACGTTAATGAAATGACAACAGGGTTGCAACGGGCTAAGACCGCGCAAAAGCAGATTACCACAATATCTATTTAAGGGGATAACATGGCACAGGCCGCACTGAACATTGAGGGGTTAGCCTTCTGTACAATTGATATAGAAAACACACCTATGCCCCCTTCTATGAACCTGATTGATACAATCATGATTATGGAAGGGTTTGGTATGGGGTTGCCTGTGCTAAAAATGTCCTTGCTTGACCAGAACAACGTGCTATCTAAAGAGCTAAACCTACAGAATAGCACAAAGATTACATTGCGTTTGGGTAAGTCTGCGTTAGAGGCACCAGAAATTCCTTTCCGGGTGTTCGGATGGGGTAGGCCACGTGGGTCTAGCGGCAATATACTAGACGTTGTTGCACTGTATGATTGCCCGCTATTTGGGGCAGGTAGTTTTTCTGAAACATTCGAAGGATCTAGTTCAAACGCTTTACGCCAAATAGCAGAACGTAGTGGGCTTCTTTTTCAGGGAGACACCACATATGATAATCAAGTATGGATGAACCTAAACACTACGAGATTATCTTTTTCAGAAGATGTAGCTATGCGTGGGTTTGTAAACGACAGAAGCTGTATGGCTAGGTTAGTCGGAACAGATCGAACACTTTACTACAAAGACCTAATGGCACTTATGCAACAACCCGTTGCTGATATCTCTTTCTTGCATAATGCCAGTGCAGAAGGAATAGAAGGCCCTACCGTTAGCGTGCGTGGGGCAGAAGATAAATCCGTGTCTGGAATGTTTACCCATTTTACCAATTTCGGGCATTCCATGATCGGGCAAAGTAACGAAGGCCAATCAACACTACTGGATACGTTGGACGTACAGGTTGTGGGCCAATCTGTACCAATCAACTTTGACGTAGCACAGCAGCTAAATGGTTCTCGCGTTACGTATACAGGGTTCGATTTTGGTACAGGTGATGATAGTAGTGCAAACGTACATGCCAATTATGAAAGAGCATGGTATCAAAATATTAGATTTCTTTCTTTGTTTACAGAGCGGGTCACATGCATAGTTGATCAAGAAACGAGTATTCGCCCGTTTCAGAATGTAGCATTTTATCAAGGAGCTACAGCTAACACAGGGGCAGTAGCTACGAATGACGTTTCTGGTCGGTACATAACAGGTGGCAGGACACGTGTCATAAAAAATGGCATGAAATACAGTGAAGTTATTTACTTATATAGACCATTTATTACAGAACTCGGAGGCGTACCAGAACCGAGGCAGATAACCAACACAATAACACCAGGCAGACCGCTTGGATGACCCGGCTTTTGCCGGGTTTTTCTTTGGTGTGTAAAAAGTGTAAAGAGGTCATAATGTATTTAACCAAAGTGGTGACGTAAATGGCAGAAACAATCAATTTGCATAAATCCAAATACACGACGATTGAGTCCCCACCAGAAAAAGGAGGGAGTATGCATGACTATCTTCCATGGGTAACATCGTTGGTAGACGGGCCAGTTCCTTCAAAAATCATTATAAAAGACAAAGTTATACGTATTCCTGTCGGTGTTCTTTGCCGGGAAGACAAAGACGGGATGTTAGGTGTTGTAGTCATATTTTCTTTGCCTAAGTATTACACAAAGAAAAGTTGGAGGGCTTCTGAGTTTTGGCTGGATACTGTGAAAGCTACTGTGTTGGACGTTCATTGCTCTCCTGTTGACGACATAGATCAACGTTACATGGTAAAGCTACAGCTAGACTTATCCAAGTAACTGAAAGAGACGTAAGATGATTCAATTATACAAGGATTTGCTAGAATTAGACCCATTAACTTTAGTACTTGCAGAGAAAGACAGCAACAATACCACTACCCTTGTTGCACACATTACAAACAGAAAAGACATACAGAACGAAATAGATAACGGGATCTCTAATAAACCGGGGCGGGTAGCATACCTTGCGCAGCATAATGTATCACAAACTGTAACCACACGAATTACAGTTGACTTACAAGATTACCCTACCCTATATATGCATTTACATAACGTTATGACAATGCAGCAATCATTCAATTACAACCCTGCCTACTATGGTAGGGTGAGTGGAATTTCTGGCTGGAGTATGCTTATTGAGGACATAGAGGAAAACCTTAAACATACTCAAGTTACAGGTAAAGTCCACTTGTACATTGGTATGAGGGCGATCAGGGATCACATATGATTCAACTATATAAAGATTTATTATGGTTATCCCCACTAACCCTTGAGTTTCCTAATCCAGAAGATGGCAGTCCGATACTTGCAAGTATCACAAACAGGGAACAAATAAAGCAAATAATAGAGGACGCTGAACATACAAGTTCTTTGTCTACGCTCTTAGACAAACGTAAGGGACTGTACGCACATAGTCTAGTGTCAGTTACAATATGGGCACGATGCTCTGTTAGCCAGCAGGAACATTTACAGCTATGTTCGCATGTTAAACGTCTCCTTGTAATGGGAACCCTGAGTACAGAATATGCGTTCTCTGTACGAGGGCTAACTGGATGGGCTATGTGTATCACTGGCATTCAACAGGAAGCGTACCCATGTGGTACTACTGAACTAATTGATGTGACACTGGAACTAACGCCAATTAAAATTTAACGGGAAGATAAATGAGTATTAAATCTGATAAATGGATACGTAGCATGTGCAGTGACACCCGTGTGTCCTGTTACGTCAGGCAACCTGCTGATAATCTTGACGGGTATGAATTCAGGGACATTGGTTACAAAGATCAAGCCCACGTAAAACGTATTCAAGCGGGGCTGACTCCAATAGACCCTAGCACTGTGCATGAGGTTGTAGTTCCACATGATCCAATGATATCCCCATTTGTTGATGGGCAGATAAAACATCATGGAGATAATGCGGCTATTTCCTATGGTTTGTCTAGCTACGGATATGACGTACGCTGTGCAGAAGAGTTCAAAGTTTTCACTAACATAAACTCGTCAATTGTAGACCCTAAAAAATTCAGCAGTGATTGCTTTGTGACTGTAAACGGGCCTACCTGTATTATCCCTCCTAACTCGTTTGCATTGGCGCGGACTGTGGAATATTTCCGAATCCCACGGAATGTGCTTACTGTTTGCTTGGGAAAAAGTACGTATGCACGATGCGGGCTTATCGTAAACGTCACCCCATTAGAGCCAGAATGGGAAGGTCATGTTACTCTGGAATTCTCCAACACGACACCATTGCCTGCTTTGATTTACGCAAATGAAGGTGTTGCACAGATGCTATTCTTTGAGTCCGACGAAGAGTGTGCAGTTTCTTACAAAGATCGTGCGGGTAAGTACCAAGGGCAGACTGGTATAACTCTTCCAAAGGCTTAACCTTGTGAAATTTAGACTATTGCTTAGCTTCTTCTTACTGGCCGGATGTGATCCATGTGGTAAAAATATAGGTGGAGAGGCAGAGCCATATAACACTACCTGCTTAGACGGAGTGGCTTACTACTATCATGCAAAGAACGGAACAACACTGAGCTTTATGACGGTACGAATCAACCCCACTACATTGTTACCTTACCGATGTGATGACCTTGGGATTATACGATCCCAACCCAACTAGTCGTAATGGAGAAAAGAAATGAACGTAACTAGCCAACAGGTAAACTTCGGTGACGCACTGCAAGCACTGAAAGAAGGAAAGTCGGTTTGCCGTGCAGGATGGAACGGCCGTAATCAAAGTGTAAAGATATACGAACCGGAAGGATATGAACCTTGCTTTGTACTGACCAACACTGCTGGAAAACGGCAACCCGGCTGGGTTCCTTCTACGTCGGATTTGTTTGCACTTGATTGGTTAGTTATCCATACCGCTTAGTAATGGGCATACACTACTATGGAAGATTTAGCTAAATTTCCACCGTACCTACAATGGTTACATATCGGTCTACATCAAGGGGTTCTATCCCATGTAGACATATTCAATGGGCTACGCGACGCTGAGTTAACCTCTTTGCTAAAGGAATCTTCTTACGCATTGGTTCCTGCCGCTGGGTGGAAAAGCATTCTTAATAATTACCTAAATTTGTTGGATACCAATGGGGTTAATGCCGACAATGTGTTTACAGGGGCTGTAGGTAGTTGGCATGGTTGTCAGATATTTACTGATATTTTTCTAACAGAAGCACAATTAGCTAACCCATTCCCGTGGTACAAAAAGGGTGCTCCCCGCTCAGTACAACTGGATACAGAAGCTGCACGTACCCGTGTGCTATTCATCCCAAGAAAAGTTACTGAAGAGGTAAGCAAGGTAACGTCATTTACCATACCATAAGAGAGGATACATACTTATGCGAAAAAGATTCCGTTTAGTACAGCATCGTTTATACAAATCAGAGTTGTCATCAGAATTCAGATACACATTGGAATATCGATCTATTTTTACCCTGTTCCTGATCGCAGTGCAGCTAGGTAATAGGGCAACCGTTTATACCTGTAATGAACAAAGAGCTATTGAATATGCTAGTGAAATAGGAGAATGGGAAGCGCGTACATCTGGTGGTGTGTTTGAAGGTATCTTCCATGCTAGTGATAACATCAACTGGCTACAAAAGTATTTTAGAAAGCTAAGGGGCCGTCAAAGCTAATTAGTGTAGCTAACATTATTTATAGAGGTATACCCGATGAAACTCCAAATAGCTAAATTTTTGATTTCGGCTACCTATGAACTTCTTTTTGAGAAGAAACCAACCAAAGCAGCGACCTACAACACGACACATGCATATAGAGACAATCTACAAGAATTAAAGGTTGCTGCACGGCAGATAGCAGACATAATTCAAAAATCCGTCAATGAACGCATGCTAGTTGCACAGCGAAATCTATATTCCAACGATCCTCGCATGTTTTCTTATGTACACCACGGAAGCCGTGTGGGGCATCGTGTATACCTAGGGTATGATAAAGTACGTGAGCTGCTTACAATTAATGAGCGGTTTGCATACCTTATTATCCATGAGTTGGCTGTACACGGAATAATTCTTGAGATCCTGCATAATAGATCCAAGGGGCAGCAAGCGAACATTGCCCCAAGTGGTCATCACCATGTGTGGATACAGATCCGAAAAGGTTGCTAATTATGGAAGATATCACACCCAAAGAATATTTTGTTTTTTCCGTCGGGTGGTTTGGGTGGTCGCCATTTGATAGCTGGGTAGTGTTATCCTTTGCTGACGGATCTCGCTGGTACAAACATTACCTAGGTGTATACATACGAGGATAATAATTATTGGATCACGAAGCTCGTCTTACTACCCAAGGAATTTCTCTATGCACATTGTACTTGATATGGACTCTTGTTTCACTGAATTAGCGTCTACAGATTTGTCTACGAAGGAAGAGGCGGTAAAACGTGTAAATGCAATAAAAGGCAAAGGCCATTATTTATACATTGCAACACAGAAGACTAGAGCAGAGGCTGCCATCATTTACGCCTTTGCAGACCTCGTACGTAGCCCTGTGTTTTGTACAAACGGGGAACCTATCCAGCAGAATCTGGCTACCTATGGTGTAAAACCCGATATTACAATACATAGTTTTGTGCGTCACGGACGTTTCCATCCCATTCTCGATTCCGAATGTTTTAAGCTGTGGTATTAGATATGGAAATTACAGGTGACCATTACGTGCACCTTCCCCCATGCTGGGAAGGGGCATTCCCCAACCAACACACCTTTTTTAGTAAGGGCACACAATATGGTGATTTGCTTATTGGGGAATGTTATGTAGGCATGAATTCTATTGATGTAGTAATCAAAACTGAGAATGGTAAAGTATTTCGCGAAGAGAAATTTCCGCTGACTTTCTCTAGTGACGACATGAAAAGTTGGATGGGCGACGCATTCCGAGAAATCAGAACTGGCATGGATTTTAACAAAAGGTTCCAAGCTACTTTTTCCTGGATGCCGTGTAAGTGTGTAGAAAGACCAGACGACGTTGCAATTGCCCCTAGCGAAATCCATAAATTGTTGCAGGAAATAGAAACAAAGGATCGTGCAATTTACGTTTCCTCCGACGTTGTAGACTATCTACAAAACCCAAGCGTGGATGACCCCATACACTCAATATACATAAGTAATGCAGACGCTAAGCTTAGGGATGCCCCTTCTAAGTTTGTTGGTTGGTTAGCAAGCGCCCCTGTATTTGAATATACCCAGTTTATGGGTAGCGTTATGTTGTTTGTTTACGTACGTGAAAGTCACGTAAAGGCTACCCATGCAATCCTAATGAATGTAACCCCGTCAAAAGAGTAAGGAATTAACGTGAATAATAGCATTTTCTCGACTGGTGTTGTTCTTCCCGAAATAACAAAGTATCCAGAGCATATACTGGCGGTATGTCCGCCTACCATTCCGTACTATCCGCACATACAGGTAATAACTAAGCTGGATGCCGGTAGTACGGAAGCTGATGACTTACTGGACAAAACGTTCCCTGCTAGTATGCTGGTTGTTGCTAACCGTGAACGTATAAGTCGTGGCGTTTGCACTACACCAGATGCACACACCGCCTCGCCACATACGTTGACGTATCACAATTTGATGAAATCCGTACACTCGGATGAGAATGGGCTAGGTGCAGGTAACCCATTTTACCTACAGTTAACACCTTGTATCATGTTTAGGTTAAAGGGTACTAATAAGGTTCTGCCGTATATTCGAGGTGGCACAGGGGAAGCCCGACTATCTGGAAATGGTAGCGTCTTGTGGGGCGGTCATGTAGACGCACGCGACGTTATTTATGACGGGAAAAGTAGACTCGATTTACCAACAACACTATTTCAGGCACTTGAACGGGAAGTGGAAGAAGAACTACCTGCTATGCTTTCTTACTTCCGTGAATCACCTGTTAAGTTGGAAGCAATTATTGCAGACCGTAGCAACGCTGTAGGTCGCCTGCATGTTGGTGTTGTATACACCTGTGAAGTACCGCCAGAGGCGTTTTATGCGTGTTATTCTGACAACTGTGATGAAGCAGGAAAAGTCGTAATGGCTACACCGCTTGGAGACATTCGTACCAGTGATTCAGTACTTACATTGGATTATCGTCAGATGGGTGTTACTTGGGAAAACTGGGCACTAATGGTGTCGGAATATCTATAACTAACAGGAGAAGAGCCGCCTAGTGTGGCTCTTTTGCATTATGGACATAATAACTGCGGTTGGCTCAAGAAGAACACCTAACGTTATATGCGACTTGATGACTTTATACGCTAAGACTAAGAAGGCTATTTATAGGTCAGGTGGTGCGCCGGGGCCGGATTCAGCATTCGAGAAAGGGGCGCGTAAGTCTAACTTTCCGTGTGAGATATATTTACCTTTTCCCGGATTTAACGGTAACCGGGAAGACACCTACATACACAAATATACAGAAGCACAATGGAAGTTTGCCTACAAGATTGCACAGCACCTGTATCCAATCGTTTTTCCCACTGAACAAATTGCACAGTTTATGACACGTAATGTGTTTCAGGTTACTGGATTATGTTCTTCCAAAAAATCCGTAAAATTATCAGATTACGTACTTTGCTATACACCAGACGGATGCACCAATGCCGCTACATACACCTATAGGGAAACTGGCGGTACAGGAATGGCTATATTAGTAGCAGATATGTTTGGTGTTCCAGTTTACAATTTTAGGGATAAGAAAGTCGTAGCTCAGTGTGTTGAGTACTTACTTAGACATGACGTAGATGTTCCAGTCAAGCGGTTAAAGTCTGCTGGTTACATATAATCATTAATTTATAAGTAACTACGAAAACGAGAGGTGGGACGTGGAAATCATTAATTATAGTGGAATTGTTAAGCAAATCGTTGAAGCCCTGCAAGAGGGTGGCGATCCTACACAAATTCGCTTGTTACGTGTAACACGTAACGAAATGGATGAATTGGTAAAAGGGCAAGCATTCCGACACGTATCAGACTTGTACTATGGGGAAGCATTGGCACCGCTATTTCGCAAAATAAAAGCGGACGCCAATGGTGAAGTTTACGCCATGTACCTCAATCAGGTATGTATTGCACTAGCACCGACAGAAAGATCCGGTGCACTTGCAGACGTTACTTTCCCTCCATTGGAAGAAACTACAGATAAACCCACTTCCTTTGTTGACGATAGCACAGGAAACATGATCATCGGGACAGGTAACCCGCCTGATGGTTTTGTGATGGGCAGTAATGAGAACATAGAATTTGGCCTATCCATACGTAAACGCCGAGATCGTACGAATTACCAAGGGCCAGACAATACCTATAGTATTGAGCTAGAGGATACTGAAACGGATGCTTGGACATTCGTAGTAACTATAGGCTCCTTGTTGGCCGACGTACCACGATTTACTGATATGTATGACTTTGTGTTGAAACTAGGGATTGACCCAAATGATGCTACACAGGTCATAACGTGGAATCTGATTTACAGCGAAAAATATAGTAACTATGTGTGGGTACGTATGGGTGACGTGGTTATCACCGACAGTACTACCAATGAACAAAAAAATGTTACGCAAATGATTCAGCAGTATGCGTTTCCTTTCATTGGTGACATGATACCACTTGAGGTTGAGCGTCTTAAAAATAGGACTCCTATAGGTAAGTTTACGCTTTCACTGGAAGCTAAAGCACGTTATTCTACCGAAGCGGACAGCTCGCTCAAGGTTGAGGTTGTTGCGGACATTACCAAGAAAGGTGCACCCGGCCCACAGCCAGAACCCGGCTTATCAGAAAATATGTTGGTTGGCGCACAGAGTGGCATTTATCATTCCGACGGCCAGTCTTTAACTAATGTTTTAGGGCACGAAACAACGGCCAACTTTGTTGTTTGTGATGGTACTACGTATGCCGCAACTATTGACGGTATATATACGTCGATTGATCGTATTGAGTGGACGAAACTCAATAGTCACGTTGCTGTAGCAATGGCAACAAACGGCAGTTCTATTTTCTATGCTACCGATGACTATATCTATACTGTAGGTAACGATCAGGGTATTGCTGTTCCTTCATTAGTTACTACTGGTGTAGGTACGCCGTTTGGCTTCTTGTTCGGAACGATTGATGGCTACATCCTCGTAGACGATGACGCTATTGAAATTTCAGACCAGCCGGTTTACCCATTGATCATAGACGGAGAAGTGAATATCTTTTCCATCGGTGGTGGTACTGTCAAACGCTACAATCCTGACTTTGAGCTTGTAGATACCATTGTGGAACTAGACGTAGACCTTACCCTTTTAGGGGCTACCTCGTCACCTGTACCAACTTTGCTTATCCAGAGTGTCGATAGTGAAGGAACACAGAACATAATTCTGGTTGAGGTAGGGACAGAAAACACGGTAGTGGTTACAGATTGGGCATACTCTGTAATAGGAGAAGGATTCATTGCAGATAACAGTGCTTTATACAAACTGTCCGACGTAAGAAATCCACGGCAGCTTGTAGCAGACCTTGCAGACATACATACCATATTTGTATAGAGTACCTACCTGACCCGGCCTAGTGCCGGGTTTTTTATGGAAAAATGTAAATACACAGTAATCTATAGTGTTATAGGTGGGTAATGCTAAACGTAGACATAAGTGGACTGCACAGCAAAAACAATCTAGCACGCCATTGTATCGAACAGTTTCAACATAGCGATGATTCATGCCTGCTTATGGTAGGGGATAATGTTAATTCCCTAGCGCTACTCCTTGATAGTTACCGGAGAAAAATTCAGGTTTGCTACATCGATCCGCCTTACAATACGGGTAACAAATTTCTGTATAATGATAGTCGGGTGGGTGTAGATAGTTGGTCGTCTTTCATTAAGCCTCGGTTGGTGCTGGCATCTCACTTGTTGGCGATGCATGGGATAATATGTGTAAGCATAGACGACAATGAATTAGTAAACCTCAAACAGGTTATGGATAGCATATTCGGGCGTGACAATTTTATTGCCAACATTGTTGTAGTACGTAGTAGAAATGGGGTTGCATCCAGCAATAATGTAGCAACTATGCATGAGTACTTGCTGGTGTATGGTAATGCGGATACTACGCTGAATGGAAAGGCTGAAACAGGTGGCTCATACAACCAAGATAAGTATGGGTATTTTAGTATAGAGGGGATGCTACGCAAGAAAGGGGACGACAGCAAAAGAGAAGATCGACCGGCTTTATTTTTCCCTATTTACTACGATGACGCTGGTAATATTTCTGTTGAGTATAAGCAAGGAATGCACACTGCTTATCCAATTGATACAAGTGGAATAGAACGCCGATGGGTATGGAGTAAAGAAAAGGTAGAAAAAGATCATTGGAAATTACAGGTGTCTGCCGGTGGTACATTGTACATAAAGAAATACAAAGACACGGGCCGTACAACCGTACGTAGTGTGTGGGATACCTCGCCTTACCTAACTGCTACAGCTACAATTGAACTGAAAGAAATATTTGGTGGTAAGGTGTTTGATACACCTAAACCATTGCAATTTGTGGAAGACGTAATTAGTTTAGCGCCAGAGTCGTCACTAGTATTAGATTTTTTTGCAGGCAGTGGGACTACCGCCCATGCTGTGGCTAACATGAATCGACAAGATAACGGTAATAGAAAAGTTATACTCATGGAACAACCAACAGACGTACCAAAAGACCATCCTGCATACCAAAGCGGATTTAAGAAAATATCTGATGTGACCCGTGCTAGATTGCACTATCTACACAAACACTACACCGACTATCAGTTTGGTGAGTGTATGACAAATGGTGGTTGAGTCATGTACTTACGTAGTCCTATTCGCTACCAAGGAAGCAAATATTCTTTACTATCTGATATATTTACGCTTGTCCCACCTTCTGTATACACGTTCGGGGATATGTTCGGTGGATCAGGAACAGTTTGTGCAAATGCCGACTTCCCTGATAAGTACTATGCCGAAGTGATAGACGGAGTTTTTTCTACTGTACGTTATTTGGCTAGGACATTTCCTAGTAAGTATGAACATCTACTTAAATCGTATCTGAAAGAGTACGGCGATGGCAACTGCCTGTCTGCTGATGGTTTTTACCGCCTTCGTGACCACGCTAATACAGACAAGTGTCCAATTGCTTATTATTTGCTGCATCGTGCTGCGCATTCCTCTTTGTTTAGGTTTAGCAAACAAGGAAACTTCAATGCACCTTTTGCGAACGGACGAGTAAAGAACCTAAACATTGAGGACATTTATCAGGAAATGCTTGGTTTCTATTCAGGCATGGTAACAGCCAAATTGTTCTGTGGCTCGTATTCTGTTTGTCTTAACCTAATGCACAGTAAAGGACTACTACACCGTCATTCTCTTTTGTACTTTGATCCTCCTTATCTAGCCTCCGGTGCAGCAACCTACGCTAGGTGGAAACTAGCAGACGAGCAAAAACTGTTAAGAAACTTAGACATGTTGGATTCCATCGGTTGTATGTTCATGCTGTCTAATGTTTTGAGGCATCGAAGTTTTACAAATGAACCTTTAATAAGGTGGTCTAGGAAATACAATGTGCATCATGTACATAAGCGGTACGCACTGGGGCGCATACAGGGTGCTTCCTATGATGAACAAAGTACCCAAGAAGTTATCATAACCAATTTCGGGTAAATACCATGGCAGCCAAACAAATCGAGATAGCACATTCACAGCCTGTGCGAGTTACACGAAAAGACGGGCGAGCTTTCTTTAACGGTAGTGCAAGGAATGTTGAAATCTACGGCAGAACAGTTGTCGGGATAAAGAAAAACCTAAAAATCCTCATGCTTAACGCACATGTTACTCTGACTTCTGCTTTGTTTATCCCAAAAGAAGAATGGCGTAGCGGCAAGTATGAGCTTTACATCGAAGGCAATAGCTATACAGTGAGTATTGCTGACGTACAATGTAGGCCAAAGAAAGATTGCTATAAGTATCAACTAATCATACGCGAAGCCCAACAAAAGTGAGTGAATCATGCAGGTAAAAACTATATACCCAAAGGGAACAATTGACACTGACGAATGTGTTTACTTTACGGCTGACTCTAAATATGTGGTAGCTGTGAAGTACGACGGACAGGAAAGAAAAGAATACTTGCTAGGTGAAACTATTACAGCCTTGCAGAAAAGTGACGACTCTCTGGTGTTGCTTTCCCGTGGAAAATTAATACGGAAGAGTATAGTCAAGGCAGTAATACGGACGCATCGAACCAGCCTTGTTAGTGCCGTTTTCGTTTCCGATATCTACGGGAACTTAAACAAGGTGTCTAGGCGGGTAACTGTCGCCATCAACAAATACAACGGGCTGTCTTCCCTGTTGGGCACCCGTTGACGGCCTGTAAGTGGGGCATGTTTGACAGGCGGCAGGCATGTATGCTACCCTGCACCTACCAGCGGAACTGCTGCCTAGAACATCCCACTGAACGACTAAGGTAAGTTATCATGTCCACGGCTTTTTACGATAATCTGTATAACATCGACGATCACGTACGGGAAGACAACATCCTCCATGTACCACATACGTTGTACAGACCGGGTGCCTATGTCCAGATAAGTGAGTGGGCAAAGGATAAACTAACGAATAACAGGTATTCCCGTCTGCCACATGATATGGCGTTGTCTCATAAACGAATGGCGGACATTGCTAGTAATCCATCTAACTACATGGTGTTAGTTTCCGATCAGGGAAGCTATGCTTACCATCTTCCGACCAATCAGGTTTTCGTGCACCTGACACAACTGGATACAGCAATTCATGTTATTATGACGGCTGTATCCATGTTGATAACAATTGCACGTAGCTTTATTTGTATGTATAGTCCAGGCAATACTATTGCACAGCTTCCCCCTTACAGGGCTAGCGCGGAAAGTGCAATTACGTATGTGTCTGCTTTAATTGCTCTTCGGGCAAGGTTGCATGCCTACGGAGTGCAGTATCAGTTGAAAGGATGGTTGCTGGACGCTCTTGTTAATCCAAGTAAATACAATATCCGTATATCAATGGATGACCAGTACCGGCCGATTGCAGTGGTAGTAACATATGAAAGAGAATTCGATATTAGAATTGGTTTGTATGTAAAACGTAGACATCGGCGTCAGGACGTAGGGATGTCATTGGTACGTAGCGTACTGAACAGACGTAGCCGCGAAGGTAAAATATTCAATGCTTCGTTGGGAACCGATCCAATGGTGTCTTTCAAATTCTGGCGCAACTTTTACCCTAAGATTGCGATTAACTATGTCGATTTTTCCGTAAATGGCACACTGGACTGGATGGGCGAAAAAGAGTTTGCTGAATTAATTGCTGATAAGAGGGCATAACTATGGATTCTGTTCTTTGTGGGGCAGCTAATCTTATTGTAGCTGCCATATCCACTGAGTATCGAGCACACGCTCAATCGAATTACGTAAAAAATGATACAGGCGTAGGATACATTCACCTGCGTCTCTGGCACTACCCTGCTAAACCGGAAGGTAACTCCATCCTGCCAGACTTCACCATTGCAATGAGTCGGCAATCGAGCGATGGGTTTACTATCACCGACAACAAAGGTGCCGTTATTGCAAAAGGGCCAGACAGCATAAAGCATCTTTATAAGGCCATGTCGGATAATGGCCTTCTATCAAAACATCTAACATACTGAGGTAACCATGCCGTTTTATAAATATATGCTTACTTATGGCTCTACTGTGCACACGTTGCATGGGTCAACGTCACGGGCAATGTCTGTTGCCATTCTGAATAAGTCCCGCGCAGTTAACGGTAATCCAGATCATGTAAAGGAGTTGAAAGATCCTATCGTGGTGAACGTGGGCGGTTACTACAAAGACAAAGAAGGCGAGCGTTGGTTTGTGTACAGTGTTGGCATTCGTTTCTGCCACGCAATTAATAACGCCGACGAAAAAGGGCATTCTACAGCGGAGTCTATTTCTCGTACCTTTTATAGGAATGGTGACAGTTTCGAAGCTGGGCACCCAGCACTGGTTGGAAAGGAATAAAGGAAGAGCACCATGTTCTCATTTTTTATTGTACTGTGGTACACTGCCATAGGTTTCTACATTCTCACAGGGGAAAAAGAAAGCAAGCTTGGGTACCTAATATTTAGCTTACCCCACATGACGATGATTGTGTTTGTAATCAGTTCCTACACAATTGTTAGACGCAACCTTGACCTTGAGTTGCCTTACACACTACTTATACCTAACGCATGCCTGCTGTATCGCCTATGGAAGGACGATAAGCAAAAGAGGAGGATTTAACCTATGCATGAGATAGAAGAATATGACGACGAGTTATCTTTGCGTCACTTGAAGGGCGACATCTTGACCCCACTGGCACACGTTATCCATGTAACAACCCCATCGAAAACGTATACTGTAGAAAGAACAGATCGGAAGGAAGAAATTTACCAGCACACTCCTTTCCGTACGTATCCGTGTTCTGAATAACCACCAGCTTATCACTTACCTCATTGTTAGCTAAAGGTAGGAAGTTCCTACCTTTTGACTAAAGGTGCCCCATGAATAGTTTTATACTGGCACAAAGATTGCGAGTTTTAATTCCTGATACAGAAATAGAAACAGACAGTAGCGGACAACTACCTGTGCAGTGGCCCATTGGTAAATTCTGTAAGCTTACCTATTCGATAGGCAGTACCTCACTACAAAAAGAATTCCTTTATTTTCGTGATAGGCAGGAGTGCACCACTTACATAAACCACCAAACTGAGTTAAGCCGCTTTAACAATTCTAGCTTTGTTGTCCTTTCTGTCGAATCTATCTGACTTACCACTTTCTTTCCTCCCGTAAAATTTTGCCCCCTTACTAACCCAAGCAGGTAAGTACCAGCTACCAGTTCTTTCTAGTGGCAGGTGCTTACCTTACCGCATAACACCTCTTACTGGTCTTACCTGCTGCCCTGCCTCTATATAAGAGGGAACGGGGCTAACTTGACAGCCATCCACCATAGCAGTACACTTAATCCTGTCCAGCGCAGCCATGCCTGCTAGCTAACCACTTCACAGACAAGGTAAGTTTATGTACTTCATCGTATCGCACCCGGAACGTTGCGTCACCAATGCAGACCTTAGCCGTATCCTTGCCTATGTACCTGCCTATAATGGAAAAGGGTACTATGTGCAATCCGGTTTCGCTGGTTCCTCTTTTCTTTCAAAAGAAGTTGACATGTACACGACAATTTTCCGTATCACCGACGAGAATTGTCCGGTGCCCTCTACAAACGTTTACTACGCGATCATGGCGATTGGTATTGAGTTGTCTGAAAACACCATTAACATAAACCAGCGTAAACACGACAATCTTGCTAAAATTATCGCCGCTCACTTAGGAGTAGGCACTAGATACTTTGACGAAGTTTACACGTATACGGATGGAACGTCCGCTTACTTGTTTACTGAGGCAGACACTACTATCATCAGCGACATATTGACCAATAACATACGCAATACACTTAAATCTATTTAGGAGAAAAGTCATGGCTCACCTTTCGTATTCCGACCATCGCCTGCTTGCCAATTTCATCCTGTTTCTTAAAGGGGGCGTTTACACGCGAACTACACGTAAACAGGATGCACCTGCTATTGTTGTCAACCTAGAAACGTACGACAAGGATGCAAAGGGAGTAAAAGCTGTCGGGCAGGTGACTGTTACGTTGGTGCCTGATAGTGAAACCACTTTGTATACGTGGGAGTATCAGGATAAAAACGGGGAAACTCATACCGGCAGCAACTTGACTCCGTTGGTTGCCCTGCTGGAACAACACGAATTAGCTAAACAGGTGTTGTAACCTTTATGTGCATTCTAACGAGTGCACATATGAGTTAACACACATAAATCAATAGGTGCCCTTATGGACAAGAAAGCTTACACCAGTGTAGATGTTAAAGGTTATTTTGCGAATGCGGCTGTTACCGTTTGGCAAGAATTGCGTACCGAAGTGCCTGCCCTTGGTACTTCTTTGTACGAATTGCTTTGTTCCATAGTTCGCGTTGTACTGCTGCTGTTGCTCGCCGTTGCTACTCCAATTGTTCTGCCTTTCTACCTTGTTTGGCTCAAGTGCAATTTGCGTAGGAATCGGCTTGCTTACCTGCGGTACATGCGTCGTCGGCGGGATTTGTCTAATCGTGATTTTTAGTGTAAGACGAGGAAATTATGGCACTTTCAAACATTGCATCCAGTGCTGTGACTATTGCGGAACGTGCGTTTGACATCGGGCAAGAGTATCGAAACAAATTGGATGAGATCGAAAGTCAAAAGCGCCTCATTGCAAAACTTGACAAAATGTTGCAAAAGCCAACATTGGGCGAGAAAGCCCGCGAAACAATAAGTGACCGACATATGATGTTGGTGCGCCAACTCAACAACATGATCGAGGAATCTGTTCTTTTACGGGAATTTCGTAAAGGGGCAGCAAGCGATTTAGTTTCTTTTGCAAACAAAGTAACTTCTTAAACCCGACACTAAGGAAATAACCATGAACGTAACCAAACCCACTGCCCGCGCAAAGAAAGTAACTCCTGAGAAAAACATGGACAAGAAGCGTGTACGAAAACCTGCTAAAAACGATCCTAAGAAGCCGATTAAGGAAATATCGGGTATAGTGCGTTTCCCGTTCAGCCCAACCGTGTTGGTGAACAACCTTATACAATCGGCGGTTGTGGTAGGGGAAACCCTAGAATTTCCCACGGATTGGGAAGTTGAATTCAAAAAACAACTTGTGGCTGCGGTGGCAGAGGGAATGTCTTCTACTAAAGTGCAAGACGCGCTACGGAATATCCACGTAGAAAACTATGTAGATGAAATAACGCTTGCTTGTGACAACGTAGACGACGTGATGATCGTGCGTGTATTGTGTACGGATCTGCCGGATCTGCCGGTAGTCGATCTATCCTCTAGGGCGTGTGTGCGTTTGCTAGAAGACGCCTTTGGCCCGAATTTTGATATTACCCGTGTTCATGTACAGTTAAGTGACGATGGTGGATGCACCTATTCTTGGGATGCGCAGGCTGAACTGATACTAGACGCAGGTGAACGTAATAACGGCGAGGACGTAGTTACCCGTCAGATTAAAATTAAAGACTGTGGTAGTGTGAGAGATTTGTTTAAAGGTATTGTACAAGAATTGACTATTGTTTGTCACCAGACAAGGCTGGCAAAACAGTCGGGCCTGTTACGTATCGAACAAGGTACCAGGGTTGGCAAGATGGTTGCAGACTCGGATTGGCTAAAGTTGGCGCAAAAGGCTTGCAAAGACAGCGGCCTTTTGTAAACTCCTGTAAGTTCCGTAAGATAACGGAGAATGCTATGGCACTTGTTTTGAAGAAGAGA
Source organism: Sphaerogastrella javana (assembly GCA_037040025.1). Classification (NCBI taxonomy): domain Eukaryota; kingdom Metazoa; phylum Arthropoda; class Insecta; order Diptera; family Drosophilidae; genus Sphaerogastrella; species Sphaerogastrella javana. The sequence goes on along the minus strand of JBANCZ010000001.1, from coordinate 2,491 downwards.
GGCAAATATCTGGAAGGTCACGACTATATAACTGGCCGTGGTTATAAATTCCACTGGACAGCCAATATTAATTCAGCAAGACGTTTTGCCTGTTGCTTATCTTCTGGATTTGAAACTTTTCATCAGACAACGGGTGCTATTCCAGTTGACGTAAAATCTACAAGGAAGGAAATAAAGGCGGCACTCTCTGAAATTCGTAACCAAACAGGTGACGTGTCCGATCTTTCTTTCCTTACTTGGGAACAAGGCCGCGACAAAGTAAACAAGCCGCCCACTTATAAGGAGAGGACGTCACCTAAGCCGAAACTACCCTAAGCCTTACCTTCTTACTGGCTGCTAAGCCTTCTTTCGCGTACCTACAGTAAGGCGGACAAGCTAGCAGCTTCTTACCTACTATGGGCTTGACACAAGAAGGCCCATGTCCTATAGTTAACTCGTCGGCACAAACGTGCCTGTTAGTTACCCACTTCACACTTAAAGGAAGTTACCTCATGCGTACTAAATCCAACGCCACTAAATCCAACGCCCGCAAAACTGCTACCAACCCGGAATACAAAGCAGGTGTTAACAAGAAAGGCAACCCCGTCGAATTGAAGAATAGCTTTGCTATTGTTTCCCTTGCCTTGGACGTTTTGGCTGCTGTCGTTAACAACGAAAAACTGCACAGCGTGATTTTTGACGATCCTCGGGTGCAAGCGGCAGTTCGCGAAATGCAGCAAGGTGGTATTCATGTTCCGACAGTGACAAGCGCCAGTTCTAAACTGGACGAGAAAGAAAAGGCACCGAAGGAAAAAGAACAAGCTCCTGAACTGCAATCCGCTGACGAAGTAACGGCGTCTTTGATAACGGCCAGCAAGGTATACCGCAGCCACGACAGCAAACGTGCTGCTACTATTTCCGGTGTCGTAAAACGTAAAGGTATTCGTTATTTGAAGCTTGCACGTAACGAAGAACTGTTGCCTTTGAGTGACTTCTTTTACAATCCCGATAACAATACACTGGTGTTGAAAGACGCCCCTGCCGAAGAAAATAAAGAAAAGCCCGCAGGCAAAAGTGTAAAGGGTAAGAAAGAAGCACAGATCGACACTGAGAATTTCGTATCCGACTGGAGTGCTAAGCTGCTGGTAGGTATGCCATTCTACGTTAGCCCACGGGTTAGCCATGAGGTTGTTCGTGTATTCCGTCGTAATGGTGTTCGCCATTTGGAACTGTCAAATGACACTACAATAGCCCTTGACGCCGTTGTATCGGTTGTCAAACCTCGCGGCACTATCCTGCAACTGGCTAAAGGTTAACTAAACGCCAAAGCAATACGGCTATATCGAGAGAAGCCACGCTCGTCCGTGGCTCTTCCCTACCATTTATTCTTTTCGAGGTGTATTAAATGAACTACGTTGTTGACGTTGCCATTGTGTTCGGTTTCCTCGCTATCTTGTCCATCCCTGTTGCAATTGAACAGAAGAAAAAGAAAAACCGGGTATAAGTCTTCCATCACACTAAGGTGATCGTAATGAACGTAGCTCGTATCAAGAAGTGCATTACCATGATGGAAGCCTCTCTTAGCCTGTACATGCCTGCGTACCAACAAGCCAAACATAAAAATATAGGAATTGTACAAACCATAGAGGAATTACATGCCTGTGGTAACACTGCCTGCTTTGCAGGCTACCTAGCAATCTCCGATTTCTTCAAAGCGGATTGCGGGACAATTAATCCCAGTGGTAGCCCTACCTTTAATGGAAAGGTAGGATATATGGCAGTGGCAGAATACTTAGACATCAGTGAAGAAACGGCGTTTAGCATGGTACATGGGGGAGAAGATTCCGTATATCCTGTACCATATGCAGAGGTTAAACCACATCACGTTATAGCCGTACTAAACAAGATTCTTTCCGGGGAATTGAAATGAACGTAGACCGTATAAAGAAATGTATCATCATGATGGAAAGTGCAAAGAATCTTAACATGCGTTTTTACCAGTGGCTTCCCTCAAATACCATTGCACGTTCGGTAGAAAGGCTGCACGAATGTGGTAACTCCGCCTGCTTTGCAGGGTATCTAGCAATTTCTGACTTCTTTGTTGCGGATGGGGGCAGTGCAAATGTTACGCTAGGGTATCCTATCTACCAAAATCGTATAGGGTACAAAGCGGTAGCACTTTATTTAGGTATATCAGAATCCTTAGCATGCCGTATTGTACAAGGGCATGATACAGAGTTAGAAAACCCTATCTATCCTGTTTCATTTGGTAAAGTACAACCACACCATGTCATTGATGTACTGAATAGAATTCTTGCAGGGGAATTGCAATGAACGAAGAACGCATTAAAAAATGCATCACTCTGATGGAAAAGGCACAGAACCTAGACATGGTAAACTACCAGATGGTGTTAATACCTAATGGCATCTGTAATACCATAACGGAATTACACGCCTGTGGTAACCTTGCATGTTTTGCAGGCTACCTTGCTATCTCTGATTTTTTCAAAGA